>JXXA01005295.1:0-34338 GCA_000956255.1 Anopheles punctulatus | reverse complement strand
CATAAACCACCGGGCGAAGCCAATTGTCTTCAAATTTGTAACGATCAACGGCACACCGTCCATTGCAGTCAACGCGCGGCCGTTACCGCAGAGATAAACGAGAAAACTTTCTCTAACCACCAATAAAACACTATAAATTATAAATCTTGAAGAATGAGTTCCGCCACCCCGACGGTGCGGGGCCAGTCGTACAACAGCAAAATAAAAAGAGCCATATGCTGGTGGTACGTAAAAAAGTGCGTAAAATCGCCCTTTCCTCCCATCCGTTCATACCGCTCGATCCATCTCACTATATAATTCGTACTTTCCTTCCCAGTCCTCTCCCCGGGCAACTCCGGTAGGCCGATTTCAGACACACCACCCCCGCACCAATCAAACGGCCATCGTTGGGTCTCGTTTACCCACTACGCTACTCTCAGTGTCCCCGAGGTCGTGGAATGGCGAGAAAGCAACAAAAACAAACAAACGATCGCGGAGCTGGGGAAAGCAGGACAGCGAGAAAAATGACTCCTAACCTCGACCCGACACATTACGAATTGTATCCATCCGGAAGCGGCTGGAGCGAGATGTGCAGCCGAGGTGCGAGGAAAGTAGAAAACCGTGCACCGGGGACCCCGGAAAGCGGAAGGAAATGGAAATGGAGAAAAATCAGAATAACTCTCCGGGATGGCAGTAAAACTTCCACTTAGATTATTTGTCCCATTCGTGCCGTTTTGCGCCTGACGATGATGATGATGATGATTCTTTATTAATTCCTTCCCACCGGTTTCGCTTCTACCATACCACTGGCGTCGGATGATCCGGTTGGGGCAGAGAACGATGGGCGGTGGGTTACTTTCTCCGCTTTTCTTTGCATGAGCCTTTGCCCCACACGCCAGTATCGGAAGAACACAACGAAAAAATCCGCAACACGACACGACAAAGTTTTACTCATCCCGCTTATCTTGTGACAATTTCTTCTGATCTGACACAATTGGCACAACCTTTACATGGGAATGTTCATTTTCTGGTTTCGGTGTTGGCTGCTCGTAAAACTGCCCTGATCGGGGAGAAAAAAGCTACCATTGAGGAAAAAAAAAGTGGAAATAAAACCTAAACCCGCGCGTGCGGTCCCCCGACGGTGACGTGGCGGCGTCAGCCATCCTTGATTTATGGTGCAAAGTTTTCCATTGCGTCAGATTGCGTACGCACATCCGGTTCTTGGGCTGGTGGTGGTGTTGGCGGTTTTGTTTGACCGTATGGAAATTTAAATGAGATATTTATTTATTGGCTCCCGTAACGCCCATCTATTGCTGGAGGAATGGGAAGCACAGGGGAATCGAAAACACAATTTATGATGATCGTGGCACGGTTCGCGGCCGCTGCGATGAGTGATTGAGCCGCAACCGAAGTGACCGAGACGCACCACCACCAAACCGCATGGTAACACCGCGTCGTGCACGGATGTGTATGTGTTTGCGATGGTAATGATGGTGATGACGGCACACAAACACCACTGCATTTGCCAATAGTTTTCCATTACGTACATAAACCGGGCGGTTTTCGTATAAAGCACGTTTCTCACGAAATCGCTTTCTTAAGGCGTACCCTTCTTGGTAGCATCGAATCGTGCTCGGAAAAGTACACCACCGCACACAGTCTTACAAACCGTCGCACCCTCCAACACGGGACACTAAAAATCCGCTACGCGTCCGCTACGGAAATAATTAAAAGATTAAAGTTTGCTCCAAGGAAAAGCGTCGTTTGTGCGCCGCCGTTACGACCGCCGGGGGAGCTATTTCTCTCAATTTTCCCTACCATTTTCAAGCAGCTCCTGCTGCGCTCCACTCGCCGCATGTGATCGCATTGGAATCGCTTTTGCGGACACGGCAATTGAAGAAGTACCAGGGCGGACGGCACGCAGCGGTTGGCGTGTTTAAGATTGCCCTGTGCCGCAAATGGCCAGAACGTGTACCCCGCCACTAATTGATTGATGCTGCAGATTGTATTCATGGTGCTCAATTAGATTTCGTGCAAAGGATTAGAGCGTAAGGTGGCGTTTGCGATGGCTTAACGTGACCTAATTGTACAGGAAACAGATGTTAATTGGTGATATAAATACAAACACTAGAAGCTGTCGTAAGGTACCGAGAAGAGGTTTGATTTATCGAATCGGTACTAAGTCACGCACCGGGCGATTATCAGTAATCAAAACTGGCTTAAGTTTCGAGAGGCGTTTACGGTAAGACGTTCGGAATCATCTCGAATGGTTAGAAAGTAAGGTTGTTTTTGAATTTCACTCAATGATACTTAACAATTCTCAGTCAACGGTGAATCGAATCAGATATGCAACAACGCTTTCATACAGACTTAAACTATTCAAACTGGAAAAATATGCAGAAAAATATTGTTCCAAAACTCAGTTCTAATTGTCAATGATGTTTGCTAGGCTTGTAATATATTATAAATACTATAACATATAGAATTGTTGGTTAAATTAATTTAATTTTCTACTCTGCTCATCAACCAAACTAATCAACAACCAAAAAATCAACCAAACTAATTCTTCATCAACACGAAACCAATTTAAAAATTTGGCCGTCCAAAGCATAGCTAAAAATACCATTTGGAGAAACCTTTTACATTAAAATATATACACATATTCATAGTTTCGAACAAGCAGGCTTTGGAAGAAAATTGGATCAAAGCTTATGCATGATTCATGAGCCTCGTTTGAACCATCTCTTCCATTTGATGCCCGTTTTGATTCCGTATGCACATAAAACTGATATCCCTGCTGCTGGGGGTGAATGTGTGTCACAATCTTCCTTGCACTAAACATTCCTGCAGCGGATTCTGGCAGGCACGGGGCGCACGAAGAACCTAAACTAGCTAACCAAAAGCCCGAAACGCTGTAAACCGGGACGAAAAACAATGTCATAACGCTAGATCCGGGAAAACCTAAAACGAATCGAATTTGTGAATGGCAGGCGATACAAAATATAGCCCACCCGAAAATAGGCACCCGGCACAAGAAATCTGGCCATCAATTCCAGCCGTGCCGTTGTCAAAAAGTGTCAAACGGGTGACTTTCCACCCCAAGGTGTGTTCGAGCATACACAAGCGAGAACCGTAAACGGGACGGAGCGCGAAAAATGCGCCACCAAATCCCTTTTCCATATTGCTGATGAGCTGTGCCCACCTCACCCGCCATGTTGACGGCTGGTGCATGTTAACAAATTTGCCAACAGACATTTCCGGAAAAATAGAACTAGTGCGGGAACTCGGCAAGACGATGACAACACGTCGCTATGCAAAGGTGACGTATGCTCGGTGACAACAACCTCAATCGCGTTGGTCCTCAAGGATGATGGTTCGGAATTGACAGGACAGGGCTGCCATATGTCCGTACATATGCTCCACATGGCGCGGATCATAGAAACTCTAGTTCTTTCTCGCCCACCAAGCATGCTTTTCTCGCGCGACCCAGATTCACTATCACCACTTTCTCCAACCAACCTTGTTTAAGCCGACATATAACGCAGCAAAATATCGCCACAAAACGAGAGCGAATTTAGTGCAGGAAAAAGCTCGCTCTCCATTGTCGGCCAGTCGAACGTGGGGCGGAAAAAAAACCTAATCCTATGCGCCGTGCTATAATTTTCCCTATCAATCAATCTCCGCACATAAAGAGTTTGCCGATAAATCGGAAAGTGTGCTGTCGGATTGGAAATTTTGACTACACAAACAAGAAGCTGACTAAAATAAGAACCACCCGATGGTTGATTTTTTATTGCCACATCATTCTTGAACAACCGATGCCAACGCAGGAATAGCAAATCTCCCGGTAAGCATCCGGTTTAACAGCTTCCGGTGAAATGAAAACCATCGTAGACCAAAGAAGATTTGATTATGTTAAGTTCGTGGAACAATGATCTGGGCCTGATTTGAAGAACAAAATCAAGAAAAATCGATACGATAGACTTCTTGGACGGTAGTATTGATCTACAGATGAAAAATTATACTTAAATTGAATGTTTTCATCAGATTGAACACTGGATGGAATTGTAATGAAATACACGGACTGAAATAATGGATTCGATATTACTTTCTAAAGTTTCAACTATTCACTAGGCACCTCCATTGAATCATTTGCATTTTGTTGGTATACGTTGGAAAGCAGGCGAACATTTGTGTAAATTAATGAAACTGCTGAAAAGTTTTAAAAACGAAATGAATTTACTAAAATATTACTACACCACGACAATAATGGATTGTCTATCTACGATCACAGTTTCTGTGGTCACACTCACGTTTAATGAACCGTTTGTGAGCAAAACGAATATTTAAAGATTTTTTCGTTCCTTTCCTTTTGAAAAAGGATAACAAATTATTCCATCGCGTTTAATAGTCGTCACTCTGGCAATACAACGCGTTCACTTTATAGCATAACATGCATACGCACACACATTACTATACCGCTTTATTATGAAAGCATGAAGAACATCCATTCCTACGTGGCCCAGATCGGAAAATGAGCCAACCGTGCTGCTGCTAAGCACTATGGCAAATATCTATATTTATTTGTACTAACTTCAAAATCGCCGTCAAACGACGCAGTACTCGCCGTCGTCGTCTTCAACATTGTCATACGATTCTTATGGCTGCAATACGACCACTAGAACCGTTTCATATCGTAGCAGGACCACAGTGACAGTCAATGTTCACCCGGACCCATCTTTATTGCTTTCGGTTTGACTCGGTAGCTCAGTGTCGCCAGTACAGCCAGAGGAAATGTGTATATATCCGCTTATTTCACATCGAATGACTTTCGCGAAAAACACATCACGTTGTCGTACAGCCAACCACGACTCTGTGTCTGTGCATACGCTTCCCAATCCACAAAGCTACCCAAACAGCCGAGGGCTGTTTAAGAATGCGGGACCAAACGGACGAATGTAACCGTTTTTTTTTTTGTGTACATTCCACTCGTCCCCACCGGTTCGTCTGCCGTACACGAGATGAAGAATGACAAAGGTGATGGTCTTCGATCGACATCGGACGAATGTTTTGACAGCTTTTGATGCACAAAAAAAAAGGAACGGATTCATCCCGGCTAACACCAACACCCTTCACCCCCTGAATCCCGCATGACGAAATTATATCGGTTCTGACAGCATCAATCTGCTTTGGGTTTCACTTCGAAGGACGTGCTTAACCAAAAAAGTAAAACGAGTAATAAAGGATCCCATGTGAAAGAATTTGATCCATTTGTTTTCTAACGAGCCACGGGCCACGGGCCAGATGTAAACGGTGCTCGACTTTATCACCCGGGAGAATTGAAGCGCGTGTGACCGATGAATTTACGAAGGTCAATGAACAAACACTTCCCATCGGCTTCCTCTCCACAAAGCAATCCCTCCTGCAGGGGTAAGAGAAAGACCTTTCGTAATCGTGCAAACGGTTGAAAATAAATAAAACTCCCACACACTTGTTAACTGTAGGATAGTGTTGGATTCTGCACGTGGCAGCGTTAATAAATGCCGGACCATAATCGATTACAGTAAAAAGGGTCATGTAAGTTATCACATATTGATGAGGGATTTGTTCAAAAGAAACGATGACTATGCAATTATTTTCATAATGCAAGGTAAAAATAACTTTCCTTTCCAACGCTGAAAGAATATAGGCTGAGTTTATGTCGTGTTCTTTGAACATTAACGAAATAGCCAACTAGTTTTCTACCTCGTACGCCTCAGTGAAGTGCGTTCCAAAACATGTACATGTTTAGTATTTATATTTCTATTGCATCCATCGACAATGGGACTTAAAGTGGCTTAGTTTGTAGAGAATATTTCTGAATCGCATTGATCAATTATCACAAACGTAAGAGCGCCAACTTTTTTTGTTTTTTATATGATTTTTTATCAGATTGAGATTGAATTAATTGTTTGTCGATTTTGAGTCTTATTTAACGTTCTGTTGGTACAATAATTGCATTAATAATGCATGAGCAGAAAAATAACTGAACTATTTTTCATAATTACATAACACCATTACTTGGCAGCTATCAAATTTGGTAATTGCCAATAGCGACGATAAAATTTATATACAAAGGGTTTCTTGCGACATACACAAGGTGTGCACTATTAAAAGCCAGTTTTCCAAACATGCAATGTAAATCTAGGTCAACACACTGAACTAGGAGATTGTAAAATTGCAGTTCAAACATTATTACTGCGGATACGGTAGGACTAGGTCACAATGGCTCAGAACACGAATCGAATTTAAAATACGAATAGCCCGGTGTAAATACAAGCAGGATTTCTCATCGCACAAAAAACCCACCAGAACGGTGGCACCAGAAGTAATCATCAAATGTTCATCAATCGCCTATTTCAGCTCGAGCTATTGCCAGAAAACGATGATTAGAGAAGGAACCGCATTGCCGTCCGACATCGTAGGAATCGTAGGAACCATCGCAAACAGGAATGCACGCTAGCACTAGAGTTGCGTGTTCCGACCATGTGGTGAAAAATTTAGTTTGAAATTTAATTTTAAAATCGCACACCATTAAACCCGAACATGTGAGAGTTTGTTCGGCACTGGTCCGAAAGGCGTCGACAAAACCGCCAATTGAAACCAAGCAATTCAATTTCCGACTGGTATGTTATATGTGTTTGCACTCCAGCCTTTTGAGCAACACACGACTTAGCTGTTGTTCGTGCACACAATCAAAATAGAATAAAAAAGCCGCTTCTAACAGCAGTTACTTGCACGTACGTTTCTACTTTTCCCAACAACAGAAAAATCCATACAAGCTACCAAAAAAGCAATTGAACATCATTGAAACTGATGGATGAATGTCTTTTCTATTCACATTGCATTTTCTGATGTCATTGCAAATGCCTGTTGAAATTGACAGAATTTAATTCACAACTAACCAGTATTGTTTAAATGAATAACATATGGTGGGTGAAATTAAATAAAAATGAACAAAATTGTTAATGGTACTGCATCATAGAAGCAATCATTCTATGTAACTGATCCAAAATCAACGATGGTAGTATATGCTACAGCAACATTCCCGACTTTTGAGAACTGTATTACCAACAAAGAAGTTTATGAATTCAATTTCGTTTCCTATAGTCATTTTCATATGAACTTTTTCTTGTTAGCTTGTATTATTATCGTTACCACGAATAAACTAATTGAACGTAAATTGGTTGCCCTATTGGCACAGTATTCATACTGTACCTGAAACACGTTGCTTGCCCGTTGAGGTGTAAAACAGCACACTGTTTACACGGGTGCTTTCGACCGAAATCATTGTCAGCACCTTTTTCGTAGCACCCTGTTGCATCGAAAATGCCAATGCTGCAACTTTGCGTTGAGCAGACGTTGTCGCGCTTCTTCCTACCTCATTTGCAGCACCTCCGTTTCTTCTCACACTCTCTATCTACTCTCTTCATTCGATTCGGTGTCTTAATCCCGCCTGCGCTTGAAACTCCAAGACTAACTTTTCTTTGCTCATTTAGTTGCTGTCAAAGGATGAAGATACGCCCAATACACTCTACAGTGTTTCGTGCTTGTGCACTGATGCAAAAGTATCGATAGCTCAGCGAAACTTTGCTCGTTGCCGAAGGATAATGCACTTAATTTCGAGAACACTAGAGCGACCCGGCTGCGAGATGGTAATTTTCTTATATACTTATGGTAAACATGACCGGTACCAGTTAAAGTTAACAAAGGCTGCTTCGGAAAATCAAATAAAATATACTTATTGAAGCGAAATGACTTGTGAAACATTAACAAAACAATGATAAAGTTAAAAGAATTTTAAATTAAAACTACTTTATGGTGCGATAACACAAATATTAGCCATATAAGTAGGGACTGCAGCTTTGCATGGATTTAAAATATTAGCAATCTTTACTCAGCACGTCTTCCACATGAACTAACGCACACCAGAATGTGAGTGCGTCAACGCATCTATGAAATGTACCAAATAATTTGCCTAAAGCTTCAACACCACCCTGCATATTACAGATTTGAACAAAATTTACACCATTACTCTGACGATGCGGCTTTAACAAAGTAAACTTTCCATCGAAGCAATCCAATTGAGGTGCAGGTAGCCAACCTATCGCTACTACCACAACAAAACCACAAATTGGGCGCTTGGTGAAACACCTTCGAAAAGCCATCTATATGCTAATCCTGCCATTGGCATATTTGGTAAATTATTCATACAAATAAAGGAACATTCGCTGGACGCCCCGCCGATGTGAAATGCCGCTTTCGGCCATTATTGGCCGAAGAATGAAAATGGCGTAGAGATGTCGAAACAACAAGTTCTCCGCTGCTTGCTTTTTGGAATCTCTCGCCATTTTCTAAGCTTCCTTCCGCAAGTTTGTCTGTATTCCGCGACACACCTAGAGTTTCGACCAGTCCCACATACACACTCGACAGCGGTGTATAGAAAAGAGCATTGTGGGTACACGGTTAGGTACCCGGTGCCAGCTTCGGATGAATCAAATAAATTTAAATGAGAATAGCTGTATGGAAAATTTGACTTCGAGGACAGCGACTCTCGAGCACAGGTTCTTGAGATTTTTAGAAGTTTTCCACGCCTGCACTCACATGTACAAAGTGCTTTGGCGCGCACAATATACCGTCCGTACCATTACCATTTTCGTTCCTGCCTTCGAAAGCGTAAATAGTTTATGAATATTTTAATGGAAATCTGCTAAAAATATGCAGTTTGGCCACGTGTGTTCAACATGACCCAAAGAAATAGCATACACCCGCATTTAGATAGTGTATTGAACACCAATCGAACGTAATATGAAATGGAATTGAACAAAATTAAAATCTTAAGTTGCTTGATGTTTTGTAAATATAAACTCTATTTTGTAAAACGAACAAAACAATCTATTCCATGTATTCAAACATGAGCCAACTTTTGATAAGCGTTGTCATGGAATCTAGCATTCTAACTGCTAAAACCCTTTAAACAGCTAATCAATAGAGTACTACTAGGAACACTCAACGTCTACATGGAATTCAAGTATTTTCTACTGATTCGGGTTAATCATTTAGTACTTTTTCTACTTCCCCATTTTTAGAACGCTTCAAGGATTTTGAAAAGCGGAAGGGCTTGCTGCCAAAACGGATACTAATATTTTAAGCCAAATTTAGGCCGAAGGTTCTCGACGCTGTCGACAAGCTGACAGCATCGAATGACAATCACGCTGTCATGTTATTATTTTCCTAGCCCGGCTACGCTACCTGCCATTTTTTTTTCGGTAACCTTTTCGCCAGTGAATAGCTTTTCCTCATTTTATTTATTATTATTTTTCCCCCGTTCTGTTCCGCTTCATCACCCTTACCCTCATTGACGGGACATTTTCTTCAACCTTTTGCGCTATTTTTTGCCTGTTTCACTCTAATGATTTCAGATTGTTGTTTTTATATCGTTTGCTTTCATGCAGATCGCAGTACCGTACTTTAGAGAATTATTTTGTGGACAATGTTACGAGGCGAAAGAATACCTTCCCGGCGGACCATTCTGATTGATGGTGCTACTTGGTCGGTTCGGTTGACTACACAAGGCAACGCCATCGTCTGTGTTTTCTTTTTACTTTTTGTTTTATTATGAGCGAGGCCATGGGTGCGAATTGTATGCTTTATTTTTCATTGCTGTTCTTATGCTTGAGTTGCTATGGAAATATTGAATCAACAAGAATTGTTTGTTCAACTTTTCGCTTTGAAAAACGTTTTCCCAAGTGCAATTACGATGCCTCCATCATCTCACAATCAGCTTTGATTTTTTTTGCGATGCATTTTTTTTTTTGTTTGTTTGTTATTTAATGTATTAAACGACAAGTTCTTCAGCTGCAACCATAACTAACTCATGTGTGGATAAACATATGAAGTACAATATGGCAAATAGAGAATAGGAAAAAAACATCTTTTGTATAATACAAAACATTATGGGGACACAATTTCATTTGATGATGGTAAAACTGATGCGTTTCTGAGTAATGGCGTGCACTTGAAACTATATTTCAAAAGCTGATATATACCACAAAGTAAATATGACCAGAGAAGCCACTCAGATCAATTGCGCATTTGCAGTACTGTCGCCATTGACGTCGATATCATAGCCGCACCATGCGGCTCCATTGCGTACAAATGTTGAGAGATGCCTATTTACTTTCTTGTTCGCTTTTTATTGGCTCCTTTTTATGACTGCAGCAAAGTGCCACGTCTGTTTATCATAAAGTTGCATACTCGTAGAGCTGCTCGATCAGTAACTAATGAATGCGTCACTTGTTTATTTTTTTTTCTCACTTTCGATCAATATTCACTGTAAGCAACTCATCTCGCAATATTACGAGCAGCCATAGCCACTAGGCATGGTATAATAACTCTGTTTTTTAAATTTTTGAATGATTTACAAAATTACAAAATTGGGTTTTGTCAAAATTGGGTACATTTTTACTTTTTGTGTACCATTAAACGGACAAACTCTCACACAAATAATGTAACCGACGAATCGTAACACAAGGACATACTATTATAACAAATGTTATTACCGCCAAACAAAAGATAGCTTTAAGCAAAAGAATATCACAGAAGGAACAAACCTAAACAAAAACCAGAGTGTGGCTTTTCTGTGTTGCGAGCAAAAATGTTCTCAGTTGAATCAAACTAAAAGGATGGACTCGAAACATAACCGCAATACCGCTGGGAACAGCAACGGCTGGAACGTAAGACGTGTCCCGCTGATACCGAATATGCGCTCCGAGTATTCCGGTCAAGCTGGCGAAACATGAACAGAATTTAAATCATTTTGCCGTCTATGGTTCTACTTTCGTCAGCAAAATCTAACGAAACATTTTTTTTATGGTCAGAAGTGCTTTGTCTCATCAAACAGAGCGTTCTGTAGCAAACCGGGCGTTATTTCTCGACCGAGAGCACATCCTACTTACGAACGCTAACTTCTGCTCGCCAAAATATTCGAGAGAAAATTGAATAAATCAAGTACCAGTTTTCAAAACTGTAACTAAATTCAAGCAAGCATTTATTTATGCACATATTAAAGATGCTACAACAAAAAGAAAGCATGATAAGTTAAATAAATTTTGATCTAATGATTACTAACACAAGCTAGGATGAAAAATGTGAATAGCAAAGAGCTTTCTTTCCTAGGAATTTCAACAAAAAAAATCCTAGGAATCTTTCCACAAACAATTTCGCCACAGATTCTCACATGAGCCAGTCTTTTGTGGTTTATTTTGACCTTTCCTCAAAAGAAGAGCAAACGTGACAACAATATGTAATTGAAATTAAATTATCCTAATCGGAGGGACATCCAAGATTCACCGGAATACCGAGCAGAATTTGACTCGTAACTTTCTTTTAGTTAGCCCTCTTTCACATAAGAAGACAGTTTCAACATCTATACCGTCTTCAATAGAGCAGCGAAAAGGTTGATGACATGTTTCCAATCCCCGTCTTTCATACAAGCACAGATTTGAGATCACAGAATACGAGTTGCCTCCAAACCCAACAATACTGAACATATAAGTTTACGACACAGCCTCTTCAAAGCAAGAAGCTTTTTAAAGCCGCTTGTTTTGCATACCACTTCTACGCCATCAAACGGAGTAGGACAAATACGAAAACGAATGCCAAACATCTTCCACCCAGTGCACGTGCATGGTTCGCATACATCGTTCGAATCGGGTCCCGAGATATTCTGCTATCAATCAGAGTGTCATGTTTTGCTATCAATCAGACCGTCCGGGGGTACTTTCTAAGGTGATTTTCTGTCATAGAAACACATTCACGAAAAAGGACTACCGCTCCAGCTGGGGAAGAATTTAATCTTCCTGGCACCTGTATGTACGACTAAAAAAAGACCACCCGAACCCGCGCCAAGAAGGAAAACGGTCCGAGAACTGCGGAAGAATAGAACTGAGAGTGAAACTTCGTAATCAACGAAATAAATAAATTGATTTCCCATTACTGTTATGAACCCAATAGCCGCGCGCGAAGAAAGCGGTTCTTTTTATAACCCAATACTTTCACTTTGGCATTGACATGCACCCTTGAGGATAACATACATCATTTCCTTAGAAAATCACCTACAAAAACGGACCTCGCTAGCGCCTCCGGTAAAGTTGACGAAGTGATAATATTAATCATTCGAACAAGGCGAAAGAGCAATAAAAAGAAAATGTCTCGTATAACTTAAGTAAATTCTTCTCATGTCTTGTTTTAGCAATTAAAGTTTAGCAAATGTTATTACACTTCACAATCATTACATGATATAGTTTCTCAAGACAAAAAGAAAGAAGAATAATGTGTCATTTTATGAGTAGTCAATGCCGGATTTTGATAACTATTTAGAAAAAAAAATGCAACTTTAACATTTTCTCTACCACTTATTCTTGATGATTAAATGACCCTTTAATAGTAGCCAAATTAACTAAATGTTGCAAAGTTATAGTTTGTCTCCATAAATATGAATCTTAAATTCATATTGTACCTGTACGTACTAACTAGCTAAAACTTGAAAGTCTATCCTTCGGTTTTCCTGCAAAATTCTTCGAAGCGGTTTCCAGATCGATATGGATCGAAAAATCACGCAAATATTGATAGTAAATCCACCGCTCGAGGTATCGCGCCCATTAACCCATCCCTTCCAAACACCGTACGATCCTTTCCTGCACATAAACTGTTTCCCTATATCCGGCTGCCGGTTGCAACACCATCGTACGATATCCTTGTACCACCGAGCCCGACGATGGCGTCATAAACGCGGTGCACTATAAAATCCAATATTCATTCATGGTTCGGAATCTGTTCCAGTCGTTCGACGTACCAGCACCAGTGATCTTATTGCTCTGTTTCACATCCGCACACCTAAAATATCCACACTTCCCCTTTCGAAGGTGAGGAGTCGCGAAACTCATAAGAATCGTTGAATGAAAATTTATCCCAACCAAGATCTAAGAAATAGCTAAACTTTGTACGTGCCAATATCCTTCAACCCTTGTTGGTGCTTGTGCTACAAAGATGCAAAGGATGTAACGAAACAATCGAACAAACCCGAACCACACACCAAAAAAGTACCTTTCTTCGCTAAGGAACTGATAAAACTTTTGCCCAAAGCTGACACAAGAGCGATCGAGCCCAGCAACGAAATAAATAAAAAAACTCTTAGCTTTCTTAGCCGCAGGATACGGAAGCGAAAAGGTACAAAGCGTGGACTCCTGCTTACGAGCGTTAAGCTGAAACCTCTTACTTCTTTATTGGTGATGGGTGGAATCTAAGTATTTACACGGCAGCTGCGCCACGTTGGAAACAAAAAGTGTCAGACAAACAAAAAAACCTATGGCAAAAAACCTCGATCCCTCCAGCGTTAGAGCAAAGGAACGAAGCGCGCAGTAATATCCGCGGCACGCGAGAACATGTATCTCCATCGCGTTACGAAAGCCAGCCGCTAGGCAAACCAACAAGGCGACAATATTTTGGACTATTTTTTTTATCGCAGCCGCGCGGTAGTGCTCCCATCTTTCGAAAAGGCAGAATACGCCGTGTATTAAATCCGCTTTTGCTCCATTGCGCTGATACTGAATGAACAAAAAACCAACAACTACCTTACAATTGTAACAAAAGTTTGTTTTCTATGTTTGCACACCGCCACCAACGCCACTGGAAATACATGTACGACATTTTTAAACCATTTCCCCACCAAAAACCAAAGATTACTCTCTCCACCGGCCGCTGCCAGCCCGAACAAGTATTTGTGGTTTCACAGGTCGCATTTGTTTCACTTTGCCCGTAGCAGAGCGGAGGATGATGCTCCACAAACCAACGGCTTGAACGAGTAGAACGATGCCAGCACACATTTTCGCGGTCGGTAGCTTTGGCTACCGCAAAAACGCGTATCGACGCTTGATGGCGAAAGAAAGCATTGTTAGAAGCTTCGCTAAAGAGGCGCGCGCCTACAGCATCGAACGTGAAAAGCAGGAAGCATAAAATTTTTGCAAATGGTTCACGCCCACCTGACACCCACTCACCTAAAATACCTTCAAAAGTTCAGAGGAGCGTGAAGCGAAAATAAAATTCCGAATCCAAATCACCATCAATTCACCAATCTACTTGGAATTCATTTTAGCGCCTTTTCTGATGTTGCGGCACATCACGAACGTCTGGCACGATGAGTTTGGAGCGACGTGTTGATGTCTCTACGTGCAACATTCGTTTTGAGCTGCCCTTTACCCCTTGCCTGCTGCTTATCTTTTTATCTCCTCTTCACTTTTATGAAGATAAATTTCGCTATCCGTACATGACATTGAAGAAAGCACGGGTGCTCGATTCGCAATCTTCAAGCATGAATTTCCATGAATGTTTCCCAATCAGTACAGGCGACAATCTTTG
The DNA here is from genome assembly GCA_000956255.1 of Anopheles punctulatus. Taxonomy (NCBI): domain Eukaryota; kingdom Metazoa; phylum Arthropoda; class Insecta; order Diptera; family Culicidae; genus Anopheles; species Anopheles punctulatus. Next base: position 19,902 of record JXXA01005295.1, on the reverse strand, counting down.
CGCGATCGCATTGCTGAGACATCAGTGTGAGTGTCTTAATAGAGACATAAGCTTCAAACTGACATTGTAATCTATTACCAACAATCGATTCAGTTCAAGGTTTCCAGCAAATGAATTTCATGTTAGATGACGTAAAGAAACCATTTACCTACAGCCGTGCGATCAACAGCAACCGATGGCATGCCGCAACGGCTACCGATAGGAACGTGACCAACATCAATACTGCAGATAATGCCCATTCAGGTTTGATTCTGTAGTGCAAAGTGTAGCTATGGTGGCGCTTGTTGAAGCTTTCTTTATTTACTTTTTAAATTGAAGTAAAAGCGACCCTATGCGTCAACTATATTTATTTTTTTCTGGAATCCAGAAAGATAGTTTAATGACTTGGCATCTAGTTACTACAAGAAATTATGTTTGCACTCATCTTTTTACACATGATCAGTCATATAGAGCCTTTTTTTTTTCAACATAGAAATAAACATTTACAACTCCATCAACAGATAACGACATCGTATAGTAGAAGTTAAATTAATTTCGTTCAACAAAAAACGACCAAAAATCAAATATACCCCATAATAAAAACCTTCGGAATAAAAACATATCATCATTCCAGATATTCCTTACCATACACAGTACAAGAAAAAAAATTAAGCGCACTAAAAAGCAAAAATAAATCAACCTCTCTACGAACACTCTCTGCAGACTGTTGTTTCATCGCAGTCTAAAGTAGTCTAAGAACTCCATTAATTACTACCACTGTTTTGTTGCTACCGACTGAATCCTCCCTTTTTGCGTTCGGCGACCTACATTGAGTGTGCGTTGAATCTCCATTAAAGATTTTTTCATCACCGCCATCGTTTGCACACAACGCATCACAGGCGCCCTTTGCCCAACCAAACTGACCAGAAGGGTCAGAAATTAATCTGCAAAGCATGAATACAAAGTACCCGCTTCGTCGTTACGATAGAGAGAGAAAGCCAGTGGAAGGCAAAGATTTATGGGTCCTTCAGTAGGCAGAGGAGAAACCTGAAAAAAATAAACGCTTCAACCGATGGACTCCAAATCGGACAGCACTTGTCCTTCCGTTTAACTATACTACGTAAGGAGGTGGGGGTGGTAGTGGTCGACTGTTAACGTGATGTGTGATTGTTTTGTGCCAGAACTGCTGGGAGCTGGTAACGAAACTGGCCCAAAGTATAAACGAACGATACCTCGTGAAAAGGCACTAGAAAGCTCTAAATAGGCGATCTGGCTTTTTGGGCAGCAAAAGTATATCCTCTAACGATATTTCCGTGCCGAAAACCAAGTAGTTCACTTGCTCGCTAAAGGTGTGAAAATGGTATTCGTTTATCTTACCGTTCGATCAGGAAGGGAAGATTACAGTACAAGAATAAAACAAAATCGCAATGGAACGTCAACTGGAGCTCCTGCACTTATGGGCTAAGAGTCGTTCTGCTACCAAAATCACGACGCTATACACACACATAAATCTGTTTGTAAACGCCACTCGTCACCGAAATGGAACACACTTTATCGTAATTTGTGCGGAATTCCCACAAAAACTTTGCCATACGAGAGCTTATCGACGGCAAACAAAAGATGGTCACATTTTCATTTCTGTGTGCGAGAACTGTCCACCGTGGGCACCATCGGAGCCGGGACATCCGAAATGGATCAAGCGGATACGTCACATGCTCATTGAATATTGAATAGAATCCGAGCACGACAAGAGAGCAAGACGAGAAAGAAAGAAAAACCGCATAAATCCTGTACGCGCGCTTCTTCGCTTCATCATAATTTCCTGTCTCGTTTGTCATTAATCATTGTGCTAGTAGAGCTAGTAGATAAATGCTGTGCAACTGATCTCTGAACTGGAACAGCAAAGATAGCCGCACGGCTAAGAAGCGCAAGGGAAAAATAAATTGTACGGTGCGTTACTAAAATACTCTCCGGCGATGCGTAAGTAGAAAGCACATTAAACCTTAACAGGCAAAGATAGATTATTCTCATCATAACTCCAACCATTCCAGCGATTTTCGTGATAGGAAGTGCTTTGGAATAGGGAGTTTCCACAACAATAAAACAAAGCTCATTAATAAATCCAAAAAAATTACGAAGGATGGAACATCCCATCTGTTTCCATTTTTGATTTCATTTGAATTGCCTCTACCCGTATTTGAAAACAAATCTTAATTATGGTCTTAAAATAAGAAAAAAAATTATTTCCGCTACAAGCATTTATAGATCCACAACAAAACTTATTAATTTGATCAATGCCCCCATTAAATTTAACAAAAATAAAAAAAATATCTATTCTTATTATCTTGAAGGTAAACTGAGGGCATGATGTTGGGTTGTTACGAAAATAAAAAATGAACAAACCTGTTTGCTGTTGTTTTCCATATGATTCATGTGTTTCAATGCCGTTTGTTTCATTGCCGTGTCATACCGTGGTAACCAACACACTTTTGCAACCCTCTGCAATAACACCCAAAACTACACCATGTTTACCAACAGGATCCTCACACGAGATACGCGACTAACCGGTCTGAGCAGAAGCTGTTCAAAGAAAAATATTCATTTCCCTTTCAATTTGCATCCAAACCTAACAGAACTGACTGAGGACATGCTGTCTTCAAGGGACAGCGAAATGTAATATACCGACTCTTTGTACCAAATTCCTAGCCTGGTACCTGCTGGAAGTGAAAGCTACCAGAGGTCGGCAAAAGTGATGAGAATATATGTTGCTCCTCTACACTGTCCCTTTATATCCACCGGGTACCATAAACAGATACTGGTACTGCAGCTGTACAAGAAAAAAAAACCAAAACTCCGATCTACAAAAGGACTGAACCGAATTCTGAACGAGCTTACTTGCTGCATCACAAACAGGAATTTAATTATGCATTGACCTCAAACCCCTCACATTCAATGAAAACCATGGTGTAAAAATAATATGATTGTAGTCGAAATAAAGATATTCGCATCATACACGTGAAGTATTTACAACATTAAAATAATCCTGCAACAATATGCAACTTTTGTCGGTTTTAAAAGACAACAGATTAGGGAGCGAAAATTTTAGTTTTTAATACAAACATGAAATCGTAATTTAAGTCTTTCTGAAACCTAACTGAATCCTAAACAGTAATCGAAATCACAACAACAATCCACAACTTTTTCGTCGTCTGTGAAAGATATCACAATAACTAATGCATTGTTAGCTTCGATTGAATCGATCAAATGACAAGCTCTTACACAGTGCTAATAAAAAGAAACCAACAGATATGTAATATTTATGCACGACAAAAAAAAACAACTATCGCACAAACTGTTGCACAAAGATTCATAAAACTAAAAGCCCAACTAATGGGCAATATTTTTGCGATTGTCGTTTTGCGAGGTCTTTCCCTCGCAGCGGCGCATCAACTAGTTGCTGAATGGTATGATTTGCGCGGAGTCATGCCGCCTTACGACTCTGACCCGAATCGAGGTTAGCGTATCCTTACGACAAACCATACTGTTGCGCACTTTGCCATTACCCATCCTCTGCTGCTCGCTTCAAGATCTGCACGACCATGGTACAACGTCGGGATACCACACCGCGTATCTGACCGGAAACAAAGTACAACAGGAAGAGATAGACTGGGGGGAAAAAAGATTACTCTCCCGCCGTCCGGCTTCGGATAGCAGGACGAAGCGGAAATGCGACAGAGTGCACACACATACACAGATATACACCCGGGGCAATCCGTTGCCGCTCTACTTCAAGCAATCGTTTTAACTTAATCGCCCCCCCGGAATCAGTTCAAATTGCCTGTCGGAACGAACCCACGATGAGATGGGTACGATACGATGATGCAATGCTGGATGTAGCCTATGTCCTGTCTCTCCGTCTGCTTTGCATAAAAAAGTGATACCATCAGCTGGAAATTGGTGCTCGTTGCCTTGCAGCTAAGATTGTTGAACGTTGGGTTTTGCTAACGTTTTCGGCTAAAAAGAATCACTCTAGATATTTTCAACACATGCAAATGCGAAATGTGCTGCACAGCAGAAGGCTCTCCGAAAGCCTCCCTATCCCCTTTTCCAGTGGCTACCCTCACGATATCTCACTTATTTCCAGCTTACAAAAAGATGCAAAATTTCCCATAAAATGTAAAGCTACAAAACGGGAACGCTTCATGCTCGCACGACACACCCCGACAGCGGAAAGATGGCATCACCAGCCAGCACACCGTTCAGCCGCTACTGGTGCAAAACACACTTAAAATGCCCCCATATCACATGACGCATCAGCTGATGTTGTACACAACTCTTCACAAACGTCGCACTGTCTGTCTCTGCCTGTGTCCGCCCGATTTTATGGCTTCATATCAATGCGCTCGCCCATAAACGATAATGTTCGACGGCGACGAGGTGAAAGATGACTGCTTAGCAAGTTTCACACAGCTATGGGAACCATTTTGCGTTTGCATAAACCATTAGAGCGTTAGTTAAAATTGCAAATTGTGTTCGTATGTGTGAGTGTGTGTGTTCGTGCTTGTGGGATGTTCCTATGCTCACGCGTGCTCATATTGGGTTTCCATGCAGTCCACTTATTTGCGGAAAACTTTTGCTCTATTCCTGGAACGATTGGTCGGCGATGACAACCTGTGGCATCATCCATCGGTTAGCAACATTCGATTACACTCGACGCATTGGCATGATAAGATGATCCTTTTCACTCTCATTCCATTAAAGAAATCTAGTAGAAATTATCGCTTGATTTTCACAGTAAACACAGTTGTATAAGGAATCTTTGAAATATATTAAGAAATGACTTTATTCAAAACAACTACAACTGACGTTCGAAAATCCAACTGCGCTCCCTGGAAGAATTAAAATCTGACTAAATAATCTGAAAATAAGTAATCATACAAATCTCACGTGATACTCCAACAATACCTTTTTTATGTTTTTTGCAGATCCTTGTTAGTTTTTATATTACGCTATTTATTTTATTTACGAGGAATAGGATAGTATGGTAAAAAGCATAAAAATGTAACGCCTAATGGAAATAACACCGACAGTAATTAAATTAAAGAATATTCACAAGACACATAGTACAACTTATAATCCCGCGCAATATTTACATTGGCGTAAGTCGCACCCCACGCAAACAACGGTTTCCAGCAACACTAACATTAAACAGACTCAAATACCCTTTCAGCCCAAAACAAACCTTCAAGTTACATAAATCTGCACGATGGTTTATGGAGTATTCTGATTTCACCTCTGGCCAAACCACACTGCGGGTGGTGGGTGCGTGTAAATCCTTCAGACAAGGAATAATGATCTATAAAAGCCACTCGAAGGGATGCTTAAAACTTTAGCTTCCAAATCGCTTCTTCAGTAATTAACGAAGCCCTACCGTGACCCGTGGGTGAGAATTTTGGAAAATTCACTCCCACCGCCCAAAAGAGATGTTATTTTTTATTTTTTTTGACGCTCTGCACCCCTGACTATGGTGGAAATCTACTTTTCCATCAACGGACGCTACACACCTTGATCGGGGTGTTTGGCGAAACTTGTGAAAGATTAATAATTAAAATTGAATTATAGGTAATGTAAATTTTCCTTTCATCGGGCACACTCTTGACAACGGAAGAAAGGTAGCAAAAGAAAATGTAAGACGACCCGACCCGAGAAGTCCTGCGGCAGTAGGACAGACGCCTACGCGTGTCCTAAATTCTCCCGAAATACTGAAGAAGCTTCCACGTAATGAAGGCAATGATGATGGTGATGTTGATGGTGTAGATGAGTCGCGACGTGGGATGGCGTAGCTTGCAGGTCGTCACGGGAGCGCGCGCGTTCGATAAAATAAAATTAAAAACACCGTCGCGTTGGAAAGCTGAAAAGTTTACGGGACGCAAGTTACATGGCCGCGGCTTCAAAGCCTGTAGGATAGACACAGCAACGAGAGGTGTAAAAATGGTAAGCTAACCAAGAGAGAGAGAGAGGGAGCGAGAAAGAGAGTAGAGAGAGAGAGAAAGAGAGAGAGTTCGAAGAAATTGGATTCCAATTTTGTTGCTCTTATTTTACGACACCGGCGTGCATGTTCCGGCCGTGGTTCACATAAAAACCCCACGGTTGGAGAACCAGCCAGAGGGGTGCTAAAGTTTTCTCTCACTCTCAAGTAGCATTAGGTTGTTTCCATTTCCTTTTCATCGCAACCTATGCGTGCTGCGTTGAAAGTGCCAAAACATTAATTAATTTTCAACAACGCTAAAATACGAAGTTTCCGAATTATGACCAGCAGGAACGCAATTCACACGGCTTAGTACTACGCCGAGGCGCACGTAAAAGGAGTTTTTTGTCATTTTTTTTTGCGTACCAAATGCTGAGGAAAGAATACGGTGCCTGGCCCCTTAATCGCTGACCAAAATACACCGTTCTACCGGGTTTGACAGGATCACCATGGGGTGCGTCGAGTTTAATGCGATTGAAATCAAACAGTCTAAGTTTAATTAACTCTGATTCCACCCTGGTCTGTTGGCCGAAAAGGCTGAGCCTTCTCCATACCAATGCGTAGTTTTTTTCAACCTCTACCCCAAACCTTACGGTAAGGTTTATGTGTGCGCTAATACTGGGCCACCGTTGCGGCGACAACACACCAATATCAGTGGTAGCACGTGCTCGATACAGCAGCAATAACGATGCTCCCCCTAACCACCCGTGCGATTTAAAGATCAATAATTAATTATGATGCCTGAAAAGCGTACAAAAACTACCAACACCGACGAATGTGTATTTGCTCTACCGTGAGCACGCAGGGAACGCCGTAGACGACACGTGTTATGTGCGGCACCGGAGTCCGACGCCATTTACTATTCATTAATGGCAATTGCCAATCGCTTAATTCTCCCGACCGAACCGAGCACAAATTCGAAAAAGGCTCGAGTAGTACTCTAAGCGGCAGAACAAATCGATCGTAATTGTTTCGATTTTACGAATCACAAATATTCATTCATTCGGAAATGACTGACGGATAGTCGATGAAAAAAGGGAATATGCGTCGTGTGCATCGATCGAACGGGGTGGACGCGTAGCAGCGTACGTTGACATGAATGATTCACGGTTGGATTCGAATGGTGAAAAAACACCAAATGGCAATAATAATCTTTCTTAAAAATTTACAATTATAAAATTGACTCCTGTGCATTTGTACATGAGAAAGCGGTCGAAAAGATTGGCTGAGATAGGTTGAAATAACCGCGCAACTCTGGATATACAGTGTTGAATAAACAAACACCATCTGGAGGGATAAACACGATCAACCAATCAAAGTACATGCTAGCACAACATTCAATTTCCATTTATTTGTTCAAGATTTGTCATGACACGAATCGACTCACATTTTGCAACAAATAAAAGAGAAATTTAAAATGAAATTTTAATAACAATTTTAATAATTATTTTCAAACCGTTGCCGTCTAGTTGTGACTAAAATTGATTTAATATTATAAATTACAAGTCTCTTCTTAAATGAAAGCTATTTGATCAATTTTAGATAAGTTTTGAGTTGAATGCCCATGGTTGAAAGTTGTCGCAAAAAGTTATAACGTCGAAATCACAAGTTCTTATACAAATAATGTAATAATCTATAAACACATTAAATACCAAAATTAACTTTCAAAAATGTATTGCAGCAATACATTTTGTGTCTAAGGTCCGCTTTATGTAAATAGCGTATCAAAATAATTACTATAATTATCTCAAAAATAACATCTGGTGTTCCTGACCGATAGCTGAAGCATCCACACTTACTTCCCAGCCCAATAACTTTAAATTCAAATGAAAAAAACTTGGTCAAAACCAAAAACTTAAAAAAATTAATAAAAAATAATCATGAGTCGGGCGGGCAAATACAATCGTGGCAAGATCATAACTCGCTCACGACCAGCAGCAGCAACACCGCGGCGCATTCGGCGTATCCGTAAACATCCGACCTGGCTTCCAGAAGCTACTTCAGCTAATAGCGGTAATTGACTTCAGAACAATTCCGTCTGTAAAACGACACCGACGGTAGCCCGTGCACACTCTTTGGCACGGTGCCAGTGAAATTGCTACAAGTTGTTCGCTGCCCCGTAGAGTATCCGGCCGCCGCAGCAGCAAGGCCTCCGTTTGGCGAAAGCGCAGATGATTTGTTCTATGTTATTCTTCGCGACACACCGTCGACTTCGTCCACTCACACACCCACAGACTCTCGGGCGGACCAGCGTGTCTGTGGTTTCACTGCAATTGAGAAAACATGACGTTATATCGGATTCATAGTTTGCAATGGCCATACCGTGTTTGTTTTTCTTCCCCACCCACATGGACGTAAGTATGTCCGGCAAAGACTACGAGCTTTTTATTCATCATCTAATGAGTGCCGTATGGTTCAGTGCTGCTGCTGAATCGTCGTACCTGTTTGTTTTTAATTAATGCCTCTCAAAAAAAAAAAACTCCACTCTCTTTGCGGGCAAACTTTTTTCCACATCCAACAGAGGGGAGTTTCCTGTGGACAGTGGGTTGGTGCAAGCTTCTTGAATCTGTAATAAGTACCTTGAGAACGAGTTGACCTAATTTATCATCTCTATAAGCAGTTTCACGCCGTTTTTCGGCAAAAAAGTTGACCATTCTTTCGGTCCTGGAGGGTAAAGTTTTGCATTGTAAAGTTTGACTCAACCAAATGCATATATTTAAGTCAAAATTAACTGCCCAGTGTGATTTATTGAGCCATACAGTAGAGATGGGCTACTTAGGTTTAAAGGGAATCTGGAAAACTCTCTTCTCCCCTTAAATTAGCCTTTCCCAGGCATTTTGAACATATTTATGGAAATTAAGCACAAACTTTCCGAAACATTCTGTTTCAAGTTAAAGTGCTACATAATCATACCTGTTATTCACTCAACGTTTTTTACAATGTCCTCCCAAGAGATAAACATCAGCAAACAATAACAAAACAAAACATCATCCACCTTCACTCGACACTCAACCACCTAATGGATTGCTTCAACAACCAATTAAGCGCAAGATTGGCAAAGGAGCTTGCAAATCAAACCGACAGAAAAAGAATCCACGGCACACATAGCCACAAAACCGACGAAGCAAAGGGATTTGTTTGTATTTTTATAATTCACGACCTTGTCTACCGCTTCGAGGCGAATGATGAAACATTTCCGTTCGAATCATTCTTCCGAGACGACCCGAAAGCGACGCGCACAACTAGTCGGCACGACGGTCGTGTTAATTGCAGTGCAGGCCCCAGCTCGAAATCACAGACTCGACAAACGAAAACAGCGTCCACAACAAAACAGAACGGAGATTGAAGAACTAAATCCCAGTGCTTGTTTGTTAACACCAGTGAATTGACGGATTGGTATCCTGCTCGTTTCAAGGTCCGTTGTGAGAAGATATCTTAGTTGGATGAATTAAAGTGCGTCTTCCTTTTGCATGACGCGAAGATTTTTTTTTTTAACAACGAAACGAAGTTGAACATCTCCGGAACAGGCAAGATAATAGACGAGGTGGAACAAACATGAGCTTCAGGAAACAGAACATTGATATATGAAAACATGAGGCTTTTATGTGGTGATGTGTGAAAAATTCAAACATAATATGGCACACACATTTATTATGCTTATTTGATTCTAGCTCTGTTCCTTTTCCTTAACTACTGTGCATCTCGTTTTCTCAACCTACCCAAAACATAGGCAAAGCTCAGAAAAACGTTGTAGGTATGCTTATCCGTTAAATCGCTTTTTGTCGTCCAAGGGTGTTTTCGTAGCCGCATGGGAAAAAATCGCTAGTATCACATCCAAAAATATCTCTATATACAGCACGGGCCGAAAATCCCGGCAAGTGAACGACACAAGATTAACCACTGATGAGCCTCCCTTTGCGGTCGCCCATCTTCCTAGAAGAATCGCACGATTCTTGCACACGACGAGCAATCGGATAGGATTCGACCCAATCTTCTGCACGTAAGAAGGCATAAAGTGAAGCTCCAAGCGTGCATAAGTTACACTTCCGCTGTCACGAACCAGTAACTCAAGTCCGCAAGCTCGATTCACATCAGATCCGACGGTTAGATTTGTGAGGCCAACGCAAATGATGTACGAAATACGAAACGTTGTCACACTTCTCACAAATTTCACATCAAGGCATATCGGTACCCTACAAAGCCACACATACATACACATTGTATCGTCCTAATCGTCCTAACGTGCCACGGTATGGGGTATGTTCACTACGTGGTATCGAGGCATAAAGACGAACGACAGCGACGACGACAGCTTAGTCCATCAACAAAGATGGCGAATTCTTCAAGATAAACGGTGCAATAAAAAAGGATGGCCAGGAATTAAGGTGATGTTGGATTCGTCTGCGGTTCTATGTTCTGACCACCTTTTTACGCCGGGGAGCGCAGCAAATCTGTGTTCTTCTGTTGGTGGGACTTCTTCCTTTTCTCGCAGTTTCGGACGGGATGGGCCGAAATATCACGCTAACGATACCAAAGTCGACATGATTCCGAACCGAGTCACAACCGAGTAGGGGAAGAGGATGACGGTGTCCCGGTAGTGTTGTAGACGTGTTCCGAAGAATTACGCTACGCTTCATACACTTAGAACGGTCCAGTCGTGCTTTAACAGCGCCACCTCACGATCCCGAACGCTGAAGTGAACCATATCATAAAACCAGCGTCATAACCTGCGGCTACATGGAACGAAAAAAATTCTATATTCCTTCGATGGTATGTCGCCAGGCAAGGGGATGAACGAAGCGGACGAATACAGTCATTTTAAAGAGGTTGTTTTTATATGCCTCCGGGGTGTCATAGCAGTCGAGGTCATTGTCGCTCAGGCTGTCTGCCGGTTTGATTTTTAATTTTGGGCTAACAAAGAAATCGCTGGCAAGAAATAGACAAACCCATTTTATGTTTAAGTCGATCAAAATTCGTTTCAAAAGCTGTCAAAGCAAAAACAAATTCAGTCTAACAGATATTTAAACCATTCAGCCTTTATCGCCATTGCAAAGTGAACAGAGTTACATTCCAAGCAATCGTTTATCCAATCTTAACGTCTTACCATTTGCAACGTAAAATGAATCAATCGTCATTTCGTGGCGTGAAAGTAGATGCCGAAAACAAATCGGCTACGGAAAAAATAACCGGAATTTAACGCAAGACACTAGAAAGGTAAGCCAAGAAGCCATTCCATCATTACCGAACAGTCACGTTTCTGGTCAGTGCAAACATTCATCTCCGGAACACTGAATCGCCGAGGGTGTTTCGCCGATATCCGACGGGATAGAGTCGGATGTCATTAGCCGTCGCGCTGGCCAGGTGAATAAAGTGAACGGATTTTCATCATCGTCAACGCCGCCTAGAGTTATCGCCTGTCACCTTCGCTTGTCATCCGATCGTGCGCGCACTCGCGCTTTTGTGGTAGCTGAGAACCGACCGGCCAACGGTTGCATAAGCAGTTTCTCCAGTTTTCTCATTTCGGGAGAGCTCGCCGACCTCACTTTCGCTAGTTGGTGCACCACTTTTCAATGTACGCGCGCGCGGCGTGCGGATCAAAACACGATGAGCAAAAAAACGTTTACAGCAAAACATGCAGCAGCCGCACGTGGCTGCGGTCACTCCAGCTTTGTCATTAATCAGCCGTGGATTAGTCTGGACGATGTGATGGTGGGGGAGGGGGGGGGGGCAAATGTTTCATCTTCAGCGTCGTTTCGAAGAGTTCGGGCCGGATTAGGATTAGTGATGATCCTGCGCTCGTAAGCTATCAGGAGTTTATCCGAAAATATTAGAAAAAGGCCACTGTTGCTCATACTACCCATCAGCTTCGTGTGCCGTAAGCGTTTGCGAGGTGCGAAGAGGAGCGAGAAATGAGTAAACACTATCTCGATAATACTTTATCTCAACAGAAGCTTCATATTTACTAGATAGCCCATGAGCCCATGGGATAATGCCGCATGGCAAAAAAAAAATGCGATACTAATAGGTTTGGTTCACTGCGATGTACAGAGAAGTTTGTTTTTACAAGGGATTACTAAATACATCCCAGCAGAAGCACTTTTAAATGCAAATGTAATCATTGTGGGCTAGAACAAACAACTCTCTTCGTATCTTTCTATATGTATCTTTCTGAATCAGTATTCGTGCAAAGAATTATTTCAACATTTGTTTTTTATTCAACAAAATCAATACTAATGTTCGCTCAACGTTGTTTTCAACTCCATTCCATGCAGTATTGTTCCAAGTCATGCAATGAGTACAATCTGACCATCCCAAACACTGAGCTGCGCCAATAGAATGAGTCAAATTTAACATTTTTGGTCAAAATGCAGCACTGGTATCGATACGAACTAAGCGGACAGAACGTGAGGCAGAGGCCAGAACGGATCAAAGTTCAACAAACCTTTGCGGCCAACCGACTCGCATATGCACACAAAAGTAGAATGTGTGTGTGCGTGTGTGTGCGTCCATGACGAACTTCAGGGTGGTTTTGCATTCAATGCACGTTTGCTTCAAATTCTATTGCCATACCGGGGCTCGATTATCACTCGAGCAACAGCAGCGGCAGAAGCAGTAGGAAGCGAAAGCGAATCTTTAACACTGGCCTGTTGGAAAAGTTTACAATCAACCGATTGGAAAATCGATTCACCATTTTTGATTCCACTCAGCCCACGAGCTTGGGGGCGCACGTACTCCACGTACCCTTCGGCGCCGGTCGATAAAACTGTTGACAGCCTTATAGCGAGTGCGATATGCACTTATGCCGGTTATGTACGGGTTTGTTTCATGTTTCGGTCCTGAAGCTTGCAGTACTAAAATTTAAAAATTCCGCACGAAGTTCACCCACATGAACTGAGTCTGAACGCGATGCGGAGTATTTGCGACGTTCGTGGTAAAACATACTTAAAAATGAACTCGTGCATACATTACAGGCAGGTGTGCACGCAATTTAATTGATGTTTCGGGTGGAACGTGTTGGAGAAACATTCAATGCAACCTACCGGAGGCGAAGAAAGTGATCGGTATGTGGCATTTCAGGCGAGCGAATCGGAAATTCCGAACTGGCTAAAGGCATTCCATTCTAGAAAGCGTTCTTTCTTCACGGGTCGTAAGCGTTTGCAAACGATTTTCCGCTCACCGAAAGCATTCAAACCTTTTGCTAGAGGTACCATCGAGCTTTAGTAAAACTGAAACCAACGTAGAACCAGTGCTTGTGATGGATTTAATACGGACAGTGCAATCATTATTAAGACCACGCTAAAATAAACTACCGAATGTATCAATTAGCGTTTAATGTGTTTCAGTTAACAGAACACCATCACTCTGCCCCTTATTCTCCTGGCGGGATGGCGATGTTGAATATGAGCGAGAAAAAAGCCCATGCTTAATCTTGCGTAATAATGCTTTTCCTACTGCGCCGTACACGCTTCACAACGCTGCTGATTTTCTGGATGGCGGCTGCCTCGGGATGTAATTGTATCATCATTTCGATTCATAATTGCTCAACGGCCATGCATCATATCATGCTTCTGGCGGCGACGACAACCGGTGAAACCAGGCACAATTACGAGAACGCAACACTTCACAATCGGCACACGGCGCACGGAGAATGGGAAAGAAAGGAAAATACGGCATTTCGTATTCGCAGCAGGCCGCGAGTGTGCGCTCGGGTTTGTGCTGCTCGAACGACGACAATGGCTGGAAATATGTTGTAAAATTTGTACCTCAAAACCACCCTATCTCTCTCTCGCCCGGGTTCCACACTATCGCGGCTCCCACCACCCAAACACCGGTAGCCCGACGGATACTTACTACACTCATAAATTTAATGAGACATAAATCTTCTGACGGTCTAGCCCCGAATATGGGCCACGCCATGTTTTGGCCAACACCAACACCCAGCAACCACGGCGAATGTATTATGTGAACTCGGACCAAAAGCGGAGGAAGGGGACAAACAGCGGAGCCGATTGTCCATTTAATCGAAACGTATATTCATCATTCGCACGTAATGAAGAATGCCATTGAAACATGAACGCATTTTTCTTCCGCACAAACGATCACTAAACGCTAGTGGGCGCGGGGGGTTTACGCTTTTTTGTTTCGTTTTTCGTTTCGAGCTTCCCAGCGATGTAATTTTGATAAATTATTTCACTCAGCTGCAAGCAACACATTTGACCGTCTTATAAGCCCACCCCACCCAATAGTTTGCTCTAGCCAGACACGGTTTAGCCGACGCACACGGTGGGGCCCAATTTAGGGCGATCTTAAATCAATTTTTATTCGACTGGTTACTCAAGCACAAGCTCTGCATGAAACCACATCCGTTTCTCGGATCAAGCGCTCCGGCATAAAGCCCCACACTCCCGGTGCATAGGCTAAGTGTGTCTAAAAGCCACACAAAAAAAAACGATCGTCTGAATCGCTGCCACCAGCCCACGGACTTTAAAAGCGATCCGGTCGCGAAGGGAGTTATGAAATTTCAAGTTTCCCTCCAGGTCTGATCAAGGCGACATGTTCGGCGGTGGCAACGACGACGACGCAGTGAGTTCACGCGCGCTTTCCCTTTCAAATTGTTTCCAAATTAAATCCAGCCTGCCAACCGAATTCGATTGGAGCCCTTTCGGGGACCGTTGGAGCGGGTGCCCGGGAACGGCTCCACAGGTAGGGGAGAGTGGGAACGTGGAATTCCGTTTGAAACCCGGGACGTGCAGGTTTGATTTCTTTCCCAACTCCCTTGGCGTCCTAATGCACGCTTTATGGCTGCCCTAGCAGCATCATCATTAACGCAGCATCCGACCGAACGAGCCCTGCTGAGCCGAAACTCTCGTGCCCGTTTTCGCGGGAGATCGAAGCGTTGTTTGCTTTACGGGGCTCTGACTCGCCATCAGCTGATTGCCTTGTTTTTAATGTTGTTACCAGTTTTCTCTCCGTTATGTGCCACTTTTGATGCGCTCTGCTTTCGTGCGAGCATACAAATGTATGTGCGCCTTGGTTTTCTCGAACGCTTTCGCTCTCGATCGCCTTCAACTGTTTGGTTTTGTGTGTGGGACCCTCGACCATATGCACGCAGTGCACCTCTTTCTTGCATTCGTTGGCGTGGCATTGCCTATGAATTAAAGCAACACATCTCACCGGCGCGGAACGTTATGCTGCTCCGATGAGAAGGTAATCTTCTCCGCGATGGTGAAGAATGTTACCTATATTTATGGACGATACTTTCGACGATACCGGCAGATGTGCACACGGGAATCATGAGAGTTTCGTTGCAATGCAAAACACCACCAACTAACAATGGCTCGCAATGACGAAATCAGATTCTGCAAGTTTGTTTGATGAGGTATGAAAATTTCACAGAAAGAGGTAGAGTCTTCGTAACACCACACGGCACGCCACGTTTACGAAAACGAACATGACTGATACGCCTTACTTGGCATACACCCAGCGAATATATCACCGATTATAGAGCTGTCTGGATCATCAGTTTTCGTTCAGTCCGCACATTACTTAAGCTTCCTGAGTATCAAACACAAAACGTACCTAAACAACATTCCACAAGACCTGGCGAACTTAGACACAATCGCAGCTAGCGAAACATGCCCTCTCGCATATCTGTCAAAACTTCAACAAGCCGAGAAGATCAGCGAGGTCACCCAGCACGCTACAGGTTGCATGACATCATCACAAAAGTCATCAATTTTTGCAGTCATTAGCCCTCTCTCGTACAAGTCCAAGCTCCGCTCAGCGGTCGTGCAAAAGCTTGACCAAAGACGTGAGCAACGTTAGCATGATCGAATCACGCCTAAAATCGTCTCCCTTCACAATACTCACCGTCTTTTGCCGGTGGCGTCATGTTGAGGTGAAGTATCGTTAGCGACCCGACGATGCGTGCAAAGGGTCACAGCCGTTGTTAAGCTTCTTCCGCTGCTTTTCCTTCCACCGAAATGATCAGCTCGCACGTACATTCGATACGATCATTAATAACGTTTCGAGACGGGTTTCAACGATTAACTCCAACCGTCCGATTGGGAAGTTTGCGTCCAACTAATGGCTTTACGCCTGAACAGTGAGATAAAAACCCCGTTCGGATAACATACTTCCAAAGGTGTCGAAGAAAACGATTTGTCAGTTTAAACCATTATATTGAGAAGACAAAAGAAACCAAATTATTTTCCTGAAACTGATCTCCAAACGCAACGTTTTGTTTTCGTATTTAAAACAGCAAAAGCTTCAATCTTGCGTTGCAGTTTGCTTCACTTCATCGAAGCGTGCCTTCCATCTGTTCTGTCTGATGATTAAACCGCAAAACGTTGTGCCGAACAACACGTTGCCCTCCATTCGATGCTTGCTTCTTTTGCATACTTCATATCTATCTTTTGAACTAGAAAATCGCTCGTATGCCATTGCCTCCATTCAGCACAGGCTGTCGAACTCACTCGAACGTTACGCCATTGCAGATAGCGCTGCATCAAATCATCGACGAAGCCCTACATATCGCAGATTGTTTTGCTTCGGCGTGCACTTTTCGAAAGGTTCCCACTAACACTCTTTTTAAAATTTCGCCTGCTCTCCCGTCAAAGTCCCGTCGTTTGCGTAACAAACTTAGAGCCGAGGTGTGAATTAAGACCGTTCGGCGGCCGAATCACAAAAGCGGGAAAAAAGATACTTCACAAATGGGAAAATGCGTGTCTAAACACACCGACACGAGTGCTGGCAACCATGCAGCATAATCAGCGCGATCGTGCCCGACCAGATGCTTGCCGTTTGCTACCACAAGCAGCAGCAAGAAAATCAATCAACACACACCGTACACTCACCCGGGAGCGAACACTCAGAAAAAGTGCACCGCCAAAGGTGCAACATTTGGCTGCGACAAAAAACCTACACATCAAACCCAAGCTTCGGTGATGTTTGTCCAAATGTTTAGCACTAATTCTTCGAACTGCAGCTGTACACATGCGAGCGTACGTTGGCGTTGGTAAAGTTCAAAACAAAAATCAAACAAAATCACTCCACCAATAAACGAACAGCAGCAACAAAAAATTTAACCATTTCATTTGCCGAACCGAAAACGAGCGGATTTCTACGATCAAACATCAAACCAAAAAAAAATCGACACCACTTGGCGCTACTGTTTACCGCGATGTGTCCAGATTCAGATAAAAAAAATGGAGAGACTAATGCACTACAACTACCAATGCGAGTGCATCAAACCACTGATCCAACAGCACTTTACCACCCTACCATCATCTGTGCATCCATTCCACATCGCTGGCAGAGGAAAGACCAGAGGACGGTTGGGAAGGGTAGGTAAAAAATGAACGTTTATTAGTTTAACTACCAGTGTGTCCATTGGCGATCCCGCGTAGGAGTACTTGCTTGTTTACAACAACAAAAAATCACCGGTGTGCATTTGGGAACACTTACCGAGTGTCTAAACTTTCGCGAGTTTACCGCTTGGCTCGGCGTAAATCGCGAATCACCACCACCCGCTGTCCGGCTTGTTCCGCTTTGTTACCTGGCCGCGTGCTTCGAGTCGTGCCGGAGAAAGATGTTCGCCCACCGTTCGCTACATCTCGCAGGCATCGTTCATCGCTCATTGATCAAACATCAGCACCACCAGCGGAAACTTTCGCTAATTGCACGCCCCGTTCGGGTGCTTCCCCCTTACACGAACGCACGAGTGCCCAGTTTGCTTTTTAACTACCAACCCCTCGGACGAGCGTTACAGTAAACACCCAAAACCTCTGTATCTCGTTTGCATTCCATTTCGCTTCGCATTTTTTAACGTTTTCCTAACAAGGGCAATGCAATCTATCACACCGTTCGGCGCTGATATGCTATTCAATCTGGGCTACAATTAACGATTAGCATGTTTGCAGAAGAGAAGGTGTGCTTTATGCACAAGACAAGATGTTTTATAGTCCGTAAATCCAGTGTTCGATATAAGTACAGTTACTCCATCCTCAATACTTATTACAACGCATAACTTGATGCATATTCTCTTAACATGTTATCATGGCATAAATTTATAAAGCGTCTTAAACCGAGGAAACATGAAAAAATTATATAATTTTGGAATCATCAGAAGAATTTTCAATAGAGCGCTAAACTCAAATATTCCATACATGTAATTATGTTAAAAAAAAACAGAAAATGCGTTATATAAAACATGGATTTACGAATGAATAGCTAAAAAAATCTTTGCTGTTGAGCTGTTGCTTAGATAAACGTTAAAACCGTAAATAAAAATCAATAATTTTCATACATACGTACTCACAAATTTAAATAAATTGTATCTAGTAATACTATTAAAATATGTGACATTATTTTGATAGTGCTAAAATATGCAATTTAACTTTGAGTTGGGTTTTATTTATATCAATTTATAAAAATCATTTTTGGGAGCTTAAATTGCTTAACAAACATTACAAAAAAATCTAATTAGAAATGTTTAACTAATACATTAAACATAGTATGTATTCAGTACATATTTCAGTGTAGAAAATTCAAACCGCTAATAATAGTTAGTGACAGGCACTAACCGTCAATGTTTAATGGAGTTAACTGATTATTGCTGTACCCTCCGATGTCCAAAAAATAATCAGTCTTATTTTTAATGTATTATGCAAAAGTAATAACCACATGTGCAATACAGATTAACATTTAAATAAATAGAAGATGGCTGATGCAAACATACATGAATAAAAATCTCAGTGAAAGAAAAGTTAATCCCGAAGTTAAGCGACGAATCTTTTCAAGATGCAATCAGCGATGATTCACTGCTCATTAGTCATTCCAATGTGCCCGAAACGCGGAAAACGAGATCAAACGAACGCTCACGTCCGCAGCTCAAGGGTCTGCGAATTTCGCGTTTGTTACGGATTATAAAATAGGTACCATCCAGCCAACGCAACCGACGCATCTCAGAAGCAACGGAAATAGGCAGGCTTGATTTAAAGCACATTAAAACCACCAATCGCGGGAATGCAGAACTTTACCGTCCTTTAATTTTCCCCGTCGGAAGGTTGATACATTCCAGGCAAACGGAAGCTCCAGCATCGGGTGCTGGTGTACCACACCGCCACCAAGGCGTCAATTTAATTCCGGCACGTTGTACCATTATCGTCAACACGCACCAACACATACACACACACAAACACGAAAGGAAAGCACAACACGATTACGCAAAGTGCCTGATAAGCCCTCGGAAAAAAGGTATTTCCCCAGCACGGCTTAAACCTGCGATTCGTCCTTCGGTGCTGCTGAATGGGTTCTATTCTCCCATGATGTAGCCTCCTGTTCGCCGCGGTCTGCAACCAGTGTTGTGTTTTGGCGGCACGCCTTGTAACAACGAAAAAAAGTCGTACAATTTCCTCCGCCGTCCCGGTGGCGGTGCACGCGATCTATTATGTAATTTTTTCCGCCGTTTTCTTCCTCGTTTTGTTCGAGTGTTAGTGGTTCTTAGACACAGATTCTTTTGCTTTTGTTGCTTTCCCCGGGATCCCGTCAGCCCCAGGAGTGTTCTTTTCAATTTTGCAGCCATCAGTGGACACCTCCGCCGATGAACATCAATTGAAAAACAAAACCGTCTCTTTGGGCTCGATCGTTCGCGTAGGGAAAGCGGGAAAGAAAACACACCGCGAACGTCCGTCCATCGTGAAGAGCGTGTATAGGCCGGTAAGGGAAAAAATCTATTACTCAAAGTTTTCAGCTTCTTCTTTCTCTACCCAGTCAAGCCAGCCAAAGGCCTCCAAAGCCAGCATGGTGTTCCTCAAAACGACTACGTCATTTTCCGTCAGCATCACGCGATCAGCAAAAATCGACGTTCTAGACGAGGTGACATATGGTAAAGA
>JXXA01005287.1:0-44504 GCA_000956255.1 Anopheles punctulatus | reverse complement strand
GCCACTTAATGGCGGGTGTTGCTGCTCCTGCCTGATCCCGCCTGGTGTCTCGCTATCTCCCCAGCGTTGCGTGGATTATCTGCACACCGAGCAGGGGACGGTGGGTGCTGCTTGTGCTGCTTTGCTATTTGCAAAACACGCTATTGTATAACGCTACGTAACGCGTGTAGTTCGAGATGTTTTTTTTTTTTGACTCGTCAAGTCTCCACACACCAGAAGCGGTTCTGATGCTCCTTGTTTCCCTTTTTGTTGTTGTTGTTGTTGTTGTTGTAATAAAAAAATATCCAGCGGAAGCTAGTCGGGCAGCGTACTCCACTGCCCGGATTTAATTACCGATTCACGTCACACCTATCCTCCCGCTCCCCCCCACCCCCTCCAACACTCGTATCCAATTGGAGCAGAAATCAATTTCGACTACGGCCCGGTGCCGCCGGTTTTAGTGCGGATAATGAAACATTTAACGGCATATTTACCTTCGGCTTATCGACGTTCCTGGTGGCACCTTCCCCCACCCCTCCCCCCCCCACTCCACCGCTGCACCCCACAGTTGGTGTGTGTGTGTTTTGCGATAATTAGAAGTGTCTTCAGGTCGATAGTACTTTTCTCCAAAGCCCCCCCCCCCCCATCACCACCGACGTTGCGCCGATCGATTGCCACCTAAATTGACAAGAGGGTGTCTGTGTGTGAGTGGGCGCGCAAAAGGTGTCCATTACCGGACGGAAAGCCGTCGCCAACGCGCACACTCTAGCCCCCGCACACCTGCCCCGTGGGAATCCGTGCAACTGCAGCGTGGTGTTCCCTTTACGCCGGTTTGCACAACCGTGCCCGACTCGGCCGGCCCGTGCGCGGGAGCCCGCCTGAGCTTATTAATCCCCGGGGAACGATCCCGGAGCAGAGGAAGCCAACGCGCCGGGGCTGTTGCACTGATCCCATCGCCCGGCCCGTGGTGTGGGCGGTTGTGTGCGTGCCGATGTCACTGAGCGGTGACATCGGATACATCTGCGAACGTGTGCGCGAAATGCCGAAACCTCCCGAACGTCGGTCGGGCTGCGTCGCGCTGGTCAGTCGTTGACGGCACGACCACACTGCCGGTTCGATGATCGCGTGAGGTCGAATGTCGAATCCCGTAGCGAGGGTTTGCGCCTTGATTAGCTCCAGTCGAGATAGTGTTCGAGCGCGTCGCTGTGCCGAAGAAGCCGTGGTACGTGGTGATAACGCAGCAGCGAGAGTGTCGCTGTGTGCGTGATGTGCTGACGGTGAGAGTATTTCTCCGCACCAGATAATAAAGCACGAGTGATCCTCGGCACTCTCCGTCAAGTGGGCACCGCAAATCCGCCGACTCGGTGACATCCATCGCTCGACGACGGTCGACGACGATAAGCCGCTCTCAAGTGGTGTCAGTAGCTTGCTGTAA
The DNA here is from genome assembly GCA_000956255.1 of Anopheles punctulatus. NCBI lineage: Eukaryota > Metazoa > Arthropoda > Insecta > Diptera > Culicidae > Anopheles > Anopheles punctulatus. The sequence goes on along the minus strand of JXXA01005287.1, from coordinate 43,090 downwards.
AAACAAAAAAAAAAGGACAACTCGGAGCTCGGTGCAAGCATTTGCAAACCCGTCACAGGTTTTGCCACAGACAGGTTCGTCCTCAATTTGCGCTCGGCCAGCAATCAACACAAACGCAAGCGGTGAAAAGCCGGACGAACCGGTTCCGGCAGCATGCTCGATGCGCTCAAGTTCTTCCTGTTCGTCATCCTGCTGCTGGTGACGATCATGCTCAACCAGCACGTCAACTCGAAACGCTCCGCCGAGCTCGATCTCGACCTGCTCTGGCAGATACAGGACACGCAGGGTGGTAAGTGTGGCGGTCCTTGTCCCAAGGTTTTGGTCGCGCTGTTCGTGCGGAGAAAGCGTCCAGAACGTGCCTAACCGGTTTTGCGGTCGTGCCTTCACGTTTAGTGTACGTCGTACCGAACCAGACGGTACCGTCCGGGGTTTATACGGCGCTGGAGCAGAGCATGGTGATCGGTTCGCTGCTGGAGGAGTACAACGATGTCAACACGAGCTGGGTCGGCGAAACGGACTGGACCTATCGGGCGAACCTGTCGTGTAGGCGTACCTTCACGCGTACCTTCGCGCGTGCAAGCGACCTAATTCCGATTCCCATTTCCCATTTCCCGCCGCAGGTCTTGCGGAGGACTACCGGTACGTGCTGCTGACGTTCCACGGCGTCGACACGTTCGCCAGCGTCTACCTCGGCGAGCAGCTGCTCGGCCAGTGCGAGAACATGTTCGTGAGGTACCGGTTCGACGTCAAGGAGCTGGTAGGTAGTGCACACCGCACGCATCCCATCCACTTCGCTAAGCCAAGCCCTTCGTTTCCTTCCTTCCTGCCAACCTTGCTAGTGCGATGGCGCGACGCACGAGCTTCGGCTAGAGTTCCGGTCGCCGGTCGGCGAGGCCCGGAAGCGTTCGCTGGATCGGAAGCTGCCGATCGTGCCGGTCTGTCCGCCGGACGTGTACCACGGCCAGTGCCACGTCAATCTGATCCGCAAGATGCAGGCCAGCTTCGCGTGGGACTGGGGCCTGAGCGCGCCCTCGATGGGAATCTGGAAGCCGGTACGGCTGGAGTACTACAGCTCGGCCCTGATCCGGGACGTCACCGTCGCCATTACCGAGTCCGACGCGATGCCGACCGAACAGTGGACGGTGTGCGTCGGTGTGCACCTGGAGACGGGACTGGCCAGCGCGAGGATCAACGGCATGCTGACGTTTAAAATCATGTATGGCTGCGGGGATCGCGTCCGGGGCAGCCGCTCTGCTAATACGTTTCCTTCCGTGCTTCCTTTCTCTCTTTCCCCACAGCGGTGTGCCGCTGACGGACGAGTCGCAGCAGACGCTTGCGGTCGCGAATGCGACGAACGCGCAGGGCGAGCTGCTGATCGAGCAGCAGCTAACCGTGCGCAAGGACGCGGTCGAGCGGTGGTGGCCGAACGGGTACGGCAAGCAGACGCTGTACAGTCTGTACGTCCGGTGGGAGGACGCGGCGGTGAACGGCGTGAAGCTACCGAACCCGGACACGATGATCGCGGAGAAGGTGATACGGATCGGGTTCCGGACGGTGGAGCTCAGCCAGGAGCGGACCGCCGACGGGCTGATGTTCTACTTCAAGGTGAACGAGGTGCCGATGTTCGCCAAGGGCTCCAACTGGATCCCGTCCTCGGTGCTGCCGGAGCGTTCGTACGACGCGAACTACGGTGAGTTGCGGTGGGGGAGGGCCGGCCGGTGTGAACTCGCACTGAACTGCACTGACCGCGTTTTCGTCTGACTGCCGCCGCAGTGAAGTTCCTGCTGTATGCCGCCCGGGATGCGCACATGAACATGCTGCGCGTGTGGGGCGGTGGGCTGTACGAGAGCGACCACTTCTACCGGCTGGCGGACGAGCTCGGCATACTGCTCTGGCACGATCTGATGTTCGCCTGCTCGATGTACCCGACCGAGCCGGACTTTCTGCGCACGGTCGAGGAGGAGGTGCGGCAGAACGTGCGACGCATTCAGCACCACCCGAGCGTGGCCGTGTGGGCGACGAACAACGAGAACGAGGTGGCCCTGCGCCAGAACTGGTACAAGACGGAGTCCAACTACAGTGCGTACTACGCGCAGTACGTGGAGCTGTACGTCCGGACGGTGCAGCCGCTGGTGCAGGCGAACGACCGGTGGCGCACGGTGCTGCTGTCCTCACCGTCGAACGGCGACCTGTCCGTCAAGGAGCGATACGTGGCCATCAACCCGCAGGATCCGCACTACGGCGATGGTGAGTAGCAGCGGCCCAACCACACCGACAGCTTGCGACACTGAGCGTTGGTTTTTTTTTACGTTCGGTTTCAGTGCACTACTACAACTACTTCCTCGATGGGTGGAACGCGGCACAGTATCGGGGCGGTCGGTTCGTGTCCGAGTACGGCTTTCAGTCGTTCCCGGCGTACACGAGCTGGCCGGAGGCGCGCAGCTACGGTCCGGCCGAGTTCGCCAGGCTGGTCAACCACCGCCAGCACAGCCCGCTCGGTAACGTCCCGATCCTAACGATGATCGACTACAACCTGCCCGTGCCGAGCGACCCGTCCGCGCCCGGCTACTGGCCGGAACTGATCTACCTCAGCCAGCTGTCCCAGGCCATGATCGTCAAGATCGAGACGGAGGTGTATCGGGCGCGCCGGCTCGTCCACGGCACGATGGGCGCCCTCTACTGGCAGCTAAACGACGTCTGGATCGCGCCGTCCTGGTCGTCGATCGAGTACGGTGGTACGTTCAAGCTGCTGCACGTCTGGCTGCGGGACATCTTCGCACCGGAGCATCTGATCGCGTTCGTGAACGAGCGGCGCCAGCTGGAGCTGGTCGCGGTGCGTGACACACTCGCGCCGGATGACGCACTCTGGGACGTGGAGGTGCGCATCCATCGGTACGGCAGCTTCCGGCCGGTCGATCGGCTGCGGTACGAGGCCGTACGGGTCCCGCCGAACACGGTCGCACCCGTGGCCGAGTGGGACGTGTACGGGCATCTTGCCCAGCGCGGCCTACATCCCGCCGACCATCTCGTCCTGGTCAGCGCCTACCGCCACACGGACCAGTCGACGCAACCGAAGAAGCCGCCGCAGCAGCAGCAGCAGGCGCTCGCAGAAAACTTCGCCCTGCTCGACAAGCTGAAACACATCCGGACGGGGCAGCGGCTGCAGCCGACCGTCACCGTGAGCGTGGTGGCGGCGGTCTGCAGCGACCGGAGCAACCTGACCAGCGTCAGCCTGGAGGTGTCGGTCAGCGTGCCGGCCCTGTTCGTCTACCTCCAGCTCACGCCGGAGAACAGCACGCTCAAGCAGTGCCAGTTTTCGCGCAACGGCTTCCTGCAGTTTCAGCCGGTGCGCACCGTGCAGCTGACGTGCGTCGATCCCGGCTGCCGCAACAAGATCCAGGCCCGGGACATCACGGTGCGCACGGTGAACGAGCTCCTGGTGCGTTAACACCGCACTGAAACGGACGCGAAATCGAGCGACACACTTTAAGAAAAGGGGGAAACAATTCATTATATTTATCCATTCTATATTAGCTACATCTAAAAACCAACAAAGTTTATAGGTTTAATTATGCGTTGCTTGTGTCTGCGCGCGCGCGTGTGTGTGTGTGTGTGTCTTTGCTGCTGTTTTGCAATAATGTACAACTAAATTTGCATTATGTTTTGTTTTGCTTCGTTGCTGCTTCTGTTTGACAGATGCGCAGCTAGCTTTCGCCGGGGACCGGGTTCGCCGCATCGAGCGCTCTCTCTTTCTCGAGAGATCCTCAACGCCAACGGATTGATCGGTTGCAGCCACAGTATTCTATCTCTCTTTCTCTTTTTACGTACTCGCTATATATTGCATTTCATCGAACGGACATTACATATTGCATGGACACCAGTGGCGCACTGTGGTGTGATGTTAGTGGTGTCCGGTCGTCCATTGCGACTGGGACGACTAGAATGAGATATAGCAGTGATCCGTTTACACAGCGGCAGCAGACCAACAGAAGGCGCATTCCCCTCACAGTAGAAAGACAACACAAGTGGGCACGCAAGGGGGGAGAGGGGGGGGGAAACGCGAAATGAAATAAACGTCACAATCGTTAAAGAAGACTAGAGGCTTTACGCCTTTTTTTCTGTGCTTTTTTATGTGGGTGTGTTTTAGATGCTATTCGGTGCGGCCGGATGGGGCGCCGCCGGTGCTACTATCGGGTCGCAAAATACTGGCACGCAAAACTAAGCGCAACCGCGCGCGGAACAGCAAATACAACGATGCGAAACCTAAACTAAAATCACTGTTTGCTTTCTCTCGCTCTCCTGACATAATATCCGCGTGACTAATAGGCGGATTGTGTGTCAGCCAGCATTACGTTTTGTGCACACTGGGCACTGACGCGCGGTAGGAAGGGCCGCCGTCGTGGATGCTGTACAGATTATTTTTTTACCCCACACCCGATGCCCGTAAATGCTGCCGCTCCTGCTGCTTTTCTCGAGCAACTGCTACACACACCGGTCGTTTGCCTATACAGCACTCTGTTTAACCATCGGCTTCCCTAATATACCGTGGTTGCCAAACGGCACTCTTCACTAACGTCTATAACATCTAAAGTCTAATCTCCAAAATTTGGTGTTATCCTGCAGGTGCAAAACCACTGCGCGGCCCCTACCCAGATGCGTTTCACAATGCCTAGTCTATTCAGTGTATAGTGTGTAGTTTAATAAATAGATGGATTCACTCCCACTAAAGCTGATGATAAATGTTGCGTTCGCTTGACGTGTTGGGCGTGAAACAATATTAGTGTATAAAAATAAAAAAAACGAATCCCTAGCGGCAGGCTGCACCGACCTAACGATAGTCACAGAGTAAAAGGCTACCGACATAAACTATAGGAACGCGATAGTAACAAAACGTGCTCGTGAACGAGCTAACGGGTAAAAAATGTATTAAAGAGCAGGTAACTTCCGCTCGTTGCGTTCTAGCCTGAGCGGACCGTGGAGGGAGAAAACAAGCCGTAGCACTGCTGACTGACTTCTTCCGTCCCATGCTCCCAAAAGGCACCGCTCCGTGCATCACGCCCCTCCCTAATCCGCTATTGCAGTGTACGGTAGGCTGCTGTGCTTCGGCTTCGTCTTGTTGATAAAAACCTTGATGCAGCCGCTGAAATCCGCACTCACCATCACGTAGCCCCGACAAGCCTTTTTGCTCTGCTCCGCGAACGACTGGTTGATGGAGATCTGTAATCAGGCAGCGGGAAAGCGGTTGTTAAATGAGCGGCAGTGGGTAGCGCCTGCGAGACTTACGTTCGCCGGGTTCGTCTCGTCTGGATCGGGCATGATGATCGCTTCGGGCTTCGGTGCGAAGATTGCACATGTCACGGTTGCGTTGTGCGCCTTGATACCCTCCCAGAAGTCGCTTCGATCGCGTCGAACCTGTAGCAATTGTTGGGCAATGAAATAAGAACTGGTTATATAATGCGTGGAGCTTTCGAATCGAGCACATTTTTCCGCTGTAAAGGTGGTTACTGCAAAACAGCCAACAGCTAAGGCTTAAATACCCTCAAAGTTTTCACATTCACTCCATATAATTTCGCTATCTTCGGATTTTCAATCAAACTGCCAAGCATTTTGATCTCCTGATGGTTGGAAAAGAAATGCATCTTTTAAATCGGCTGTTTGCAAGGCATCACAACCTATCTCTCACTGCATGATCTCTGCAACTAGCACGGTACTGGGACAATGCCTCATAGAATAGTGTGGATTGTTCGTGAAAACAATCTGGCACGAAAAAAAACTTTACCTACCGAACTAAGCTTATTGTACTCGTGACGCGTCTTCCAGATGTAGATGCATTGGTTTTCCGAGCCCGATATGATGTACTTCCCGTCCTGGCTGAACGATGCTTTGATCTGTGACGACGAGTTCAGATAGCCCTTGTATTTGCAGCTCAGATTGAGATCGCGCAGATCGTACAACCGTATCCGGCTGTCATTCGAGGTGACCAAAATTTTGTCCTCACCTGCAAAACGAAAGCAAAAACTTGAGCGAAACAAAGCAAAAGAAAGGTGCACCCTTTCCGTTCTGTCTGAAACTCACCCGGCATCGGTTCAATACCGCTGATTTTCCGCCCGATCGCATTCCGCCCCCGGGTCGACCGGACGTGTATCTGCGTGTGGTACTTGAGCTGATCCGTGTTGTAGAAGATGCAGCGGCCATCGTACGTGCCGACCACGGCAAATTTGCCGTTCGCACAGAAGTTCGCCGCGGTGATCAGCTTCGTCTGGCCGTCCACCTCGTTCCACAGGGCGACCTTCTTCTCCGGGATGTTCCACAGCCGCAGCTTCCCGTCGAGGCTCCCGCTCAGGAAGTACCGATCGTCGCGCGGATGGAACGCGATCGCCGTCACGAAGTCGATGTGCTGGAAGCAGCAGAGACACTCGCGCCGCGAGATGTGCCACAGCCGAACCGTTTTGTCCATCGAGCTCGACAGGATGAAGTAGTTCTTCGACCACGACACGTCGAGCAGGTCGGACGTGTGGCCGGCGTACGTGCAAAAGGCTCGCGGCATGAACGGCCCGGGCGATGCGTCGTCCGATGGTGGCAGGATGGCCGCCTCGTCCGACGCGATCAGTGACGAGCTGAGCGACGCGTTCAGTGCCTCCTCCGAAGGGGTCGGTGACGACTTCTGGTCCGCGTTGTACTTCGTGCGCATCGTCTGGAAGAAGGGGTAGGCGTCCTTCAGCACCCAGATGCAGAGGACGCGATCCTGGCCGGCGGTCGCCAACAGCCGGCCGCAGCTGCTGAACTTCATGCACCACACCGCGACCGTGTGCTCGCCGGTCAAATCCTGCACGTGCTGTAACTTGGCGAAATCGTACGGACCCTTGTTCGTGCTGGACGCCTTGATCTTGATGTTTTGCTCCGGATTGCTCACGTCCTGGATGTCGGCCACATCCTCCTTGTGCCGGGCGTGCGACACCTCCGACGCGATCGACTTCGCCTTGCTGACCGTTTTCTTCGCCGTCGAACGGAAGAACCGCTTCAGCCGGGCGGTTCGCCGTTTCAGCCGGCCGCCCTCGAGCCCGAGCTCCGACTCCAGCTCCTCCTCGTACCCGGGCTGGATCGAGTCGGAGTCGGGCTGCGGCCCGACCGACTCCTCGTCCGTCTCCGGGATGTGGCTCGTCAGGCGCATGATGTGCAGGGAAAGCGGATTGATGCACTGCGGCAGTTTCTCCTCCACCGCCGACAGCGGAAAGTTCTCGCCCGTGTCCAGGTTCTTCACCGGCACCTGCTCTAGAATCTCCATGTCAGTCAGCTGCTTGCCCGAGCTGGTCCGCGTCCGGACGTACATGTTCATCTGCTTGAACTGCTCCTCGTCGCCAGCGGACTTGCGGCGTTCGCGCAGCTGCAGCTGCTTCGCCACCAAACTTCCGTGTCGCATTCCACCCTCCAGGCTGTTCGTACCGGTGAAGGAGAAGTTTTTCCTATGGTTACCGCCGCCACCCGTCGGTCCTAGTACCGCACCGATCGAGCCCATGCCGGAGGAACCCGGCGCTCCAACGACACCACCGCCCGGCACACTCCCAATCGCGCCCGTACCTCGCACACTGTCCAGATTACGGAAAAACTCACGCCGAATGCGCTCGACCCGTGCGATCTCATCCCGCGACGGACCCTCCGCCTTGTTGAACGCCCCATCCGTCGGTTTTACCACGTACTGCCCCTTGGTGGCCTTGTACAAGTTCAGTCCCTGCGCGTTGTCCGTCCAGCTCACGTGCGAGGACGGTCCGGTGGAAATGCTTTTCAGGCTGCCCGTCGGGCTGATATGGCTGCACTTGGACTGACCGCCCGGCTGGTGTGTGATGCGTGTCAACGATCCACTCCCACCGCCACCAGCACTCGCGATGGATGCTGCCTCCTCGAAGGAGTTTTCGATTTCACGCGTGATTGACTCGAGCGTGGCGGGTGAGGGTAACGTCTGACCGCTGATACTGTCACCACCGGTTGTGGTCGCGTCAGAACCGGTGGAGCCCGCGCTACTCACACCATTCAGGCCGGTTTTTTGGCTCGTATTGCTGGTAGTGGTGGTGGTGGAATCGATGGTGGCTTCAGTGGTGGTGGCAATGTTTGGGGCAGCTGGGCCGGGAAGCTTTACCAGCAGCACCTCGCTAGATGAGCTGTCCGCCGGTGGTAGTTTGAGACCCTCGTTCATGTTGCACTGCTCAGACGAGCTGCTCGACAGTTTGCGCATCTTCTTCTTTCGCCGGGGTGGAGCGACCGGACGGTTCGGGGCTGTGCTAGCGGCGGGAGCAGGCACAGCGAAAGTCGCGTCGGCCGTTTTCGAGTGGGCCAGGTGTTGCTTTGTGCTGGGGATAACATCTGGATCTGTGCGGAAGTGATACAGAGTGCATGAGTGTGTGAGATGAGAAAGAAACGAAGATAAAAATCTGAAGTGTTGACAAAGCGTAGAGCGGATCCATTGGAAACACTTCAATAATCACTTGTCACTAAGTTATCCTCAGGCGAAAGACCGTCAAGGTCAAAGCTTGTAAAAAACCTACACAACTAAGTTATCCGAAACTGCTACTCTCAAAACAAACGAAAGCGACAGACCGATTGTAAACAAAAAACACAGCTGTCATTCGATGATCGTTTCCATGCGGGCACGATCCGTTCGTCAATATCCCGATCACTAGGTGGCGCTAGCATTGCCTAGGAGAATCATATTTGAATAAGAATTTGTAAATAATGTATCCCTGGGTGCAGGATTCAGCGACGTATAAATCTACTTGTATTCCCAATAGATCGTTCAACCAGCATCGTTCCAAGCATTGATCCAAATTTAGATCAAGCACTCTGCTGTTAGCATGTACAACGTACCTGCTGTCTTCTGACCGGTAGCACCAGTGGCTGTGGTGGCTTTTTTATTGCCCTGCTGTTTATTAGCTGCCTGCAGTTGCTTCACGCTGGACGAGCCGACACTAAGCGCTGAAATGGAGTCGAAGTGCAATTCCGATTACTGATCCATGCGCCAGGCGCAGGCGTACATGAACTTACCATTCGTATCGATACTACCACCCGCCATGATGCGCCCGACGATACCGAGTGAGGAAATGCTGTGAATGCTGGCCACATCGCTCTCGATCACGCGGAACGGATAGTTGGAGCGGCTCGGTGCTATATACACACCCTCGACCGAGCTATTCTGCATTGCGGCAACCCAGCACCACCCACACGCAGGCACGCACGTGAGGAAAGAAAGGTGTGAGAACATTGGATATTTGTTTGACAAAATAACAACAATTAATTGTTACATTTGTATTAGTAACGAAAACGTTTCAGAAGGAGATAACTAAACTAACGAATACCATTACTCTACGGCGTATATTCTACTGTTTACGTTAGATGCAGAAAGAAGAAGAGCAGAAAAGAGCTGTTAATCGGAAACCGACGCGATGAGCTGAGAGTGGTGGGACGCAACACCGCCCGATCGCTCGTTTCCACGAACTAACAAAAACCTTACAAATCTACGTTTATTAAACGAACCGAACCAAAACGAAGATTCTGGATCCCGTCTTTGTTTTTTTTTTTGTTAAAAATAGTTTTCTAAATTTTTGTTACGAATTTAAAACATTAATATCGTTCGTTTTATTATCTCCTACAGGGAAACCTTGACGGGGAGATGGAAATTGACCAGGTAGAGGGATGCACCCCAAAGGAGACGAACTTGAGGGAAAAGTAGTACCTGCGAGTCAGGCGTCAGTATATTGCCCGGATTCTCGTCTTCGTCGTTTTGCATGCTTTGGCGCAGCTCGTGAAACCGCTGACTACGAAGCTACGGTTGAAAGAAGAACGGAAAAACGGAAATAGTAACAACGGTAACTAGAATAGCTAGGTGACGGGTAGCGACTGGGGACAGGACGGAATGGGTGCGATGTGAGCTGCGTTCCACGTATTCATTCGGGGTCGAATACGACTCCACACCGATTGTGTGCGATCCTGAGGGGTGCGGTGCGGCGCAGTGGGCGCGAGGCGAACGATGTGATTGGTAAATTTGGCTGCGTGTAACAGGAACACCGTCGGGTGGAGTGTGGGTGTCTGGTGTCGCTTTTCGTTATGAATGGCTGGTGATTGTGATGGTTGTGATGAGGTTTGATCGGTACGGTGCGACTTGCTGGTTGCGGTTTTGATTGACGAATCCGTTGATTGAATACGTGTCATGTTGCCGCGCTTTGGCACATTCGGACGTTTCGGGATGTAGGAATGTTTATGAACCCTTCGCTACGCTAAGTACTGTGACGTGAACGAAGCACTACACCGCCACGGATAAAAAAATGCCAACAACAGACAAACAAACAGAAAACCAAAACATGATGCTCATGCAGATCAACAGGGGGACCAAGCAAAACGGTGTACCGGGTGTTGGTGGAAAGGTGCGAAGCTATTGCGCTACACAAAAATTTACCGATTTCGGTTCCTTAAAGGGTGGTTGGTCGGTCACGGTGGTGCTGGATCCTGCAGCCGGGCCTTTCGTGGTACCAGCCTGCAATGTCATCCGGTTGCTCGGGGCGGCCACTTCCTTGCCGTGCGTGTGGTGGTGCTGTAGCGCCGTGGTCCGGTCGCTCGTTACATTCGAATCGTTCGACGTTCCAGCGCCGGATTCGAGGTTCGATTTGTCGGAACGTCGCCTGCGTAATCAGATGCAGTAGAAATGTGCGTCACATTAGTCACGCTTCAGATTTCGCTGGCAACCAGACTCAGACAAGCACAGTGCGTTGCCCTACCTGCTGGAATTGGGACCTGCTGTATAGCTTTCGTCCAGGGCGTCGTAAAATTCGTCCGAGCTATCGCTGTCGCTGGCCATACTTCGAATGCTAGGGGCCAGGAATAATCGGATGGGAAGATAATTCGGGTGTGCAGCTGCAAAGGGTGTGCACACGGCGTACGAGAGGGACGGGGACGGGAACCTCTGGGATGCTTGGGTTTCTCGCTGGCTACGAACGTCTTCACTGCTTGCCTTTCCGCTGATGGTAGCTTTTCGGCTTGGCGTATTTCTCGGCTCTTTTAGGACTTTTCGTACACAAAAAAATACAAACGTCCAACATAATCAAAAAATAAATACTATTTTACTGCTTTTCGTCTCTGCTGCTGATGATCACACACAGCCTTCTTTGACAGCTGAGAACGAAAACGACAACTTTCATCCCAACGCATACACGCACACACAAACATACACACACACACACAAGCAGATGACGTTTCGAGGTTGCCAGAAACATTTTTTATTGTTTTTTTTTCATTCTCTTTTTGCAGTCTTCTTGTGTCGTGTTCGTTCATTTTAATCACGAAGTTCAATTTCGTCAATGGTCGATGTGTGGAATTGTTCGCATTCCTTTCACCGTCAATCGTTTGAGTAGACAATGAAATTGTATGAGATTGGATGGGGTATTTTGGACATTTTTCGGGCGAGCATTCCCAAACATTTCATTCTGCGATTTTATACCTAATCGATTGGGTTTATTCAAAATCTGTTAACGGATCATCGATTATAATAAAACGGTTGATTTTATTTCACATGTTAATGTCACGATGCTTCATGCTTATTATACAAATAAATCATTTCAGAGAACCTTGAATGTTTTCTACTATCGCCGTCTTCGAGAATGAGTTCTATATCTAGTAAGAAGCATAATTGAAACCAATGCAATTCCATTATAAGGCTTACTATCCAACCATTTTTAAGCCAAAACCTGAAAACGTTGTTTGGCCCTGCCTGAGAATATCAACTCGATATCTAATCACGCTCGAGTTATACAGAAGAGATACTACGAGCACGTTTAGAAGCGAACAGAAATTCGCAATCAATGGTAATAGGGACCGAATACAAAGGAGAGCGATTTCGGTGATTCGAAATACACTTCATGAATACTTTCTCATGGTTGGTGTATTCTTTTCATCTAGAACTGTGAAAGTTTCATTTTTTGTTTACCCACACTCTACAAACCTTGGGCACGTCGAACGATTCAAAAACATGACCGTATCAGTATCCACCGTGCATTGTGTCATGTGTCAGCTAGTTGCATGTGTGTTAGAAGAACCCAGCAGAGCTCGTTGTTCAGTCGTAGCAAGTTTCAGTGAAGTGAAATAGTTTTACGGTGTATAAAATCAGAAATTAGTGACAAATTAGTTATTCCCTCCCGCATACGCCATTAGGTGAGTTAAAGTTGGATGTTGTTACACGCGAAAATAGCTTGCGTGAGAGTTTCCCAAATCATATCGTGCTGTGGTATAAAAGTGGGGTTCGTTCCGTTCGAAATCGATTTTGGGAATTTTGCTGCTGGTGTTGCTGGTCATGTCGCGTGAGCATGTGTGCGTGTCAGAGTGAGTGAGAACAAGCGTGTTTGGTCGTTTGAGCGAACGAGGTGAAGCGATTGATGAGACTCGCATCGTTTCTGTGTGTGAGTGAGTGAGCGATTGAGTGAGAGAGAGAGAGATCGACCGCTGGGTAGGAGGCTTGCGTTGCGTGTGTACGAACGAGTGGGTGACGGTGGTGGGTGTCAGCGAGAGTGAAATGAAAGACAAAAAGCGAACATATACACGGCCATGTCCACCATCATCTTTTTGTCGATTTTCGATTCGGAGGCCATCATTTCTTTTTGCTGTTGAAACAGTGCAGTGGTATCCAGCCCTGCGGAGCTCTCTGGTTCGTTTCCTGCCAAAATCAGCACGGGATTAACTTCCTCGTTTATGGTAAGAATTAGTAAAAAAGTGTGCCAAAAGTGCTCTCACTACGAGATGATAGGATAGCATTCTTATACGACTGGAAACTGTACAACCTTGTTGGATCGTGCTGTGTGCCTAACACAGAAAGAAGGTTGGAGGTCGCGAATGTGTTACCACGCACGGAAGCACGGGTTAAATAGGCACAGATTTTAGTGCTTTTTTAGCCTGAACGCTAACTGATAGGACAAGTCCGTCGTAAACAGTGCCCACCCTACAGCGGAAAAGGAAAGCGAACCACAGAGAAAACCACATCTTTTCGCGTTTTCGAGCAGTAACAAGATGGCCGCCTCCGCATATCCATTCAGACAATAACAGTGCATATCGTTGCGTTCCGTCACCATATTTCGTGCGTTAGGTAGGAGATGGTTAGATAAGTTGGGCGGGGAAGAGAGATAGGGGTAAAGTGTAACAAGCAGCAATCAACATTTGTAGCATCAACTCACCAGAACCGGCATCAACCGAAACCATCCCAAGTTTGGGCTGGCTCCATCTATCAATATTTTCACTCTTCAATCTGGTACGGCCGTAACAAAAGATCCGAGGCAGAATTCACGGCTCGAAGAGTAATGATTCGCCTGTGTATATGTGTTTGCTTGAGTGCCTCGTATCCTGACAGTAGAACAATACATTCGGGTATAGAATTCTCCATTTTCCGTTAGTGAATCATTCATTCTGTCTCGCACCTACCAACGCCGTTGCCATCATTTCAAGTGTTCATTAACACGTTTAATTGGGGTACTGTGTTTCTTTTTTTTTCTTATCCGTTAGTAGTTCCGGCATCGCAACAGCTAAGTCGAGGAACTGTGTGCTTTCAATACTCCACTACTCTCAGGCAGGCGCGCGCAGCTTATTTGCTTCCGGCTCCGTTGGTGATGGAGCCCGTTTCCAGTCCCTTTCCATCCAGCTTGCGAGTAAAGCGACCCTAAATAGAGAGAGAAGAAGCAGCGAGCACAGCCGGGCCGGGCGTGACTGGGAGTAAACCTCAACCTTGAAGCCCGGCCCAGAGCCCAGGAAAAAGCAGCAAAATGGAGATCGAATGCCCCGTATGCACACTTTATCTTCGTTCTGGGATGAACTTAGCAGAACACCTGGACACGCATCCCAAAGAGAAAGTGATTAGTGCTTTGGTCAAGAGCTGGCTGTTGACCAAAAATGGGCCACCGAGTAAACTCATTGAGGTTGGAGCAGCGGAAGAAACACCTCCGGTGGCGACAAAAACAACGACGTCGACGACGGTGGTGCTGTCCGATTCCTCGCCAGGCAGTTCGCGGCACATGAACTCGAGCTATGAAGCAGCGCAATCAATCTACCTGGAAGGGGCCGGTTCGGCATCCGCGCTGCTCGGGAACCAATCGGCCATGTCTGCCCCGATCGTGGTGAAGACGATGAACGCGTACGGTGTGCCAGGGTTCCAGCTGAACAATGTCACCTTCTTCAAGGGGCAGGTGATTCCGCAGGAATCGGTAACGGTCGCGGCTACAGCGACGGTCGCAACGATGGCGACAACATCTGCATCTTCCGAGGAGGATTACGCGGTCGAGCTGCAGCCGAGTACGTCGAATGGTCGTGCTGCAACTGCCGGGTCCACCGCTGCCATTTACCCGCGCTACACGAACGAGCTTTACTCGGGGCCACCGCCACCGTACAGCCGTGCTGTGACGTCCACCGTCACAAGCAACACCCACATTGCGCCCGCGAGTCAACCGCCGGCAGTGTTCCAGCCACCAAAAGCGACCAGCACCAGCGAGCCATTCAGCAAGCCAGCTTCGAACGATGGCGTCGAGATGGGTTTGAGAACCGAACAGAGCGTTGCCACCTCTACAGCGCCAATGTCGGTATCACAATCAACACCACCATCGACCAGCATAACGTCCACCAAAACCAACATCGTGCAGGTGCTGAGCGATGTGAAGCTGCAGAGCGACTTAAAAGACTTTCAGGACATCATTACGCACCTGAATGCGGGCAAGATGGCGATCGTGGGAGACAAAACGACGCTGATTCCGCACCAGAGCGATCAGCGCGGCAGTTCAGCCTCCGCCGGCGGACGTTCGTTGCTCGCGTTTTCCTCCAAACCGTCGTCAAGTCAGCCAGTCCAGGGGTACACCGACCCCCAGCAGCATCAACAGCTCGCGCCTGTGCGGAAGTTTGAAGTGCCGGACGTGCCGGATGTATGCGCATCGGAATGCGTAGATTATGGTGAAACGAGCGTTGAATGGCAGGAGGAGGAAGAGCAGGACGAGCAGGGAGAAGAGGAGGAGCATGAGACAGAGCAACAACGCGAACAGGAGCACGAGGAGGAAGAATGGCCGGAAATGAAATATAACCCAGCAACGAGCGTGGTGGAGTGTGCGGCGATCACACCGACCACAACTAGCGCCATGATGACGAGCGTTATTCAAAAAACTCCTCAACCGCCGCCCGCACCAGCAGTATCGTTGGACGCTGCAATGGTCATGACACCACCTGACGCCTCCAAGCTGGTGAAGATACTGTTGCCGACACCGGCACCTGTCACACCGAAAGCTAGCGCTATGGCGAATGGTCAGCAGTCGCAGCCACCGCAGACGAACAATAACACCGGCGGCAAGCAATCCCGCCAGTCGCACGGACGCTTTTCGGCACCGAAAAAGTTGGTGATAAAGCCACTGCAGTCAGTATCGCAGCAGCACCAACAGGTCCATCAGCAGCAGCAGTCGGATGCGAACGGTGTGTTTGATCTGGATGCGACCGCGTTAAGCACACTGGCGGAGGTCGTTTGTACAACGGCTGCCCAGCAACAGCCGGGCGGTGAATCGGTGACGGCCGCCGTCATACAGAAGACGACGCCGATCAAGCGGGAGGTGATGCTACACACGGTAGGAGAAATACGCCCCTACGAGATCGATGTCGGTGCGTATAACATCTCGTACGTTGGGGAGGCGGGTGAAACGCACTACTATCCACTGCCGAAGAATGAGGAGGAGATCATCCTGGTGAGCGATGTTGGCTGCAGTGGCAGTGGTAGCGACGGTGCGCAGCTTGTCCCAGTTGAAGCCGAGCTGGGCGGTGCGGCTGACCAGCTAGAAGAACTGATGATGGAGGACCGGGCCGAGGAGATGGAGATGCCGCTGGAAACGATCGACGTGGATGATGAGGAGGAGGAAGACAAACCGATCGATGTCGACGAAGAGTACGAGGAAGAGGAGGAGGATGAGGAGGAAGAGGAAATGGACGAGGAGGAGGAGGAGGATGAGGAGGAGGAAGAGGATGTAGAGGAGGAAGAGGACGAGGATGAGGACGACGAGGAGGAGGAAGACGAGGAGATGGACGGGGAAGAGGACGATGAAGAGGAGGACGAGGATGAGGATGAGCAGAATGACGGGATGGTGGGTGTGATGCGGATGCGAAACCCCAAAATGCGCTCCGGAAGCGCTCCTCCCTACTACGAGAGGAGCGGAAAGCAACAACACACGGAGTACACCGCTCCACCGGCAAAAGAAGGCAGCGTCGATTCGCTCAAGATGCTCAACACGCACACGGTTGCCCGCAAGCGCAGCGTCACCATGATCGACGCGGAAGACGAGGACGAAAAGGATGGGAGGCGACGCTGCTCCAGTACGGAAGCGCCGAAGTTCGCGTCACGTGTGCGAACGCTGCCTGTGGAAGTAATAGCGATGGATGGGAAGGATCGGGACCAGCTCGAGGCTGGACCGTCCTCGTCGTCGTCCGCATCCGGTGACGCCTATGTCTCTTCACGTTCGAAGATACGCATCACGACCGCACCGGAATCGTACTGGCAAGCGAAATCAACGCCTGCGCCTTCTGCCATCGACGAGGAAGCGGCATTGCCGGTGACGGCGAAGGTAGAACGTGAGGATCCGGTGCACTCGGTGGGCGAAGGGGCACCCATTTACGAGGAGGACGCCTCGCGCGCTTCCTGTTCATCTTCGGCCGCCTTCTTGCGCAAGCGGGGCGTTGCGATCGCTGTCGTGACTGCGAGCGCTAGTGCAACAACGGTAAACCCGTCCAGTTCCACGGCCACGAGTGGTTTGTCAGGAGGGGAAGGAGGAAGCACTGGTACCTCGACCACCAACGAGGAAGCGACGGCTAAAGCTAACGCCAGCTGCTCCCAACACTCCAACTCCTCGTCGTCGATGTACTCGTCAAACGCGACCGTGACTACATCGAGCTGCTCGAGCACGTCGGCCGCGAGCCTGCTGATGGAGCGAGCACCGTCCACCGAGAGCCTGAACATCCGCACCGACGAGAAGATGCCGGCGAAGGGCGAAATTTCCGAGCAGGAAAGCAATGGCGACATGGATGTCACGTCCTGGAATCATCGGGTACGTTTCTGGCGCGCTCTGTGTGTAGATGATTTTCTTTTGTTTTTTTTCTATCTTTATTAATTTCCGATTTCTTCCAAACCCGCAGCTGTACGCGGTCGGTGACAACATGCCGATCTATCCGAGCTCGTACGATCTCTCCACCGCGCAGGAGTGCTGGAATCTGAGCAGCCGCACGCAGAGCATGTTTGCGGGCAACAACGTGCAGTTTTACTACACACCACCGGAGCAACCGCAGTTTGGCAACGGCAACAGTGGGCAAATCCCGCTAACTAGGGTTGCATTGTACGTATTGCTTTTTCCCTCCTAAATCAACGTAATAATCCTTTGCAACGAAGCACTGGAAACATGCATTTCTGCTCAATTGCTCAATTTTTAAGCAATTGAAAAAATAGTAATATCTAGCATATGGTCCTTGAAATTAAGCACAAAAAAACATACATTTTCGTGATTTTCGTCTTAGTTTTCAAGCGATTGAGCAAAACTTTCTCCTATGTTTAATACAAATCGATTAGAACTAGCGCGAGTATGTACTATGTATTGCCGACGTTAATAAGTCTTTTTTCTCCCTAATCCAATGGGTATTACAGCCAATTTTCCGCATCCTCCGCATCGTTACACCAGCAGCAGGGAGGTCCGCACATGCAGCAGCAGCAGCGCCAGACACTGGGTCTCGCACCGGAGCACCTGCCGATGGGTGGAATTGGCATCATAGCAACGGCAGGGAAAATTGAACCGCAGCAGCAGGACCTCACGCTACTGGATCAGCACCAGCAGCAGCAGCATCAAGGGCACCAGGAACACGACATCGATACGGACACTGCCGACTTGGACGAAACGACACGCGACCGTTTGATGAAGAGCACCCTTCAGAAGTTGATCGTATATGAGGATGGGGCTCCGGAGCAGCACCAGCAGCATCAGCAGCAGCAAAGCGTCCTGCCAATGTGCGAAACCAAGTACGAGGAAACGGGCCACTCGTCGTCCGCGTCGTTCTTCGGTTTGAGCGATAAAGTCACGCTGATGATGACGGAGGGCGGCAACAGCGGTGCGGCAGTCCAGCGAGCGCAACGGGGACCGAAACCTTCCGGTAGCGGTGTGTCCCGCACGTACCGCTGTGCGCACTGCCCGAAAACGTTCGGTTCGATCAAGCTGCGGCGCGTTCACCAGCAGTCGGTGCACGCGGACGAGATGCGGCAGATGCTGATGTCGTTTGCGGCGGCCGGTGCTTGTGGCGGTGGTGGGGAGACCGTTGGGCCGGTGCCGGGTGCACCGGCAGTGTCGCAACCGTCGTCGGTAAACCGACTGCCGCCGGTGCTGATGAACTACGAGTGGATGCTGCAGGAGGTGCAGCGCAAGTCGATGTTGGTGAAGAGCACGTTCATGGTGATGCCGAGCACGAGCGGTGCGGTGGAAGCGGTAGCTGGTACGAGCGGTACGAGTATCGCGAGTCTGTCAACCGGCGGGGCCGAACTACTGCCGGTGGAACAGAAACCGGAACTGGTGCTGGCACGTCTCCCGGGCGCCGACGGTGCGCCGAGCGTTCCGTTTCTGGGCGCCACCGGGCGCAATCGCAGCTACCAGTGCAACACGTGCGGCCGGCAGTTCGAGCGGTTCAACCTGTTCAACGAGCACCTGCTGGAGCACCCGGTGGCGTGTGGTTCGTGCGGCCGGCAATTCAAGCAGTGGCGCAACTTCTCGCTCCACGTGAAGCGCCATCTCGGCATCAAGGAGCACGAGTGCCGTACGTGCGGCAAGCAGTTCGTCATCAAGCAGAAGCTGATCGAGCATATGCGCGTACACAGCGGGTACGCGCCGATCAAGTGCAAGCAGTGCAACCGGTCGTTCAAGCGCTTCTCGAACCTCGCCCAGCACCGGAAGCGCAACCATCAGAATCGCACCACCGCCAAGGAGGACTACGTGTGCCAGCAGTGCGGCGAGGTGTTCCACAGCGTCGCCAAGATGGAGTGGCACAAGGAGACGCACGAGAAGAAGCCGAAGGCGTGCCCGTACTGCCGCGAGAAGTTTATCCACCGGAACAGCCTGACGCGCCACATCCGGCTGTCGCACACCGACAAGTACGCGCAGCTGGAGGAGACGCGCACCGAACCGTGCACGATCTGCCAACAGCCGTACACGAAGACGAGCATGCGGCGGCACCTCGAGACGCACACGAAGGAGCGGATGGCGTACGCGTGCGGCATCTGCAACAAGCGCTTCACCACCAACTGGAACCTGAAGCAGCACAAATGGACGCACGCAAACCCGACGCTCAAACCGTACCAGTGCACGCACTGCCCGAGCGCGTTCGTACGCGAGTCCGACTACGTGACGCACGTGAACGCGCACCGCTCGATCCGGCCGTACACGTGTAACCACTGCGGCTGCCAGTTCATCCGCAAGTACAACTGGCTGCGGCACACGCGCGAACACGAGAGCAACAAGGGCTACCGGTGCGACGAGTGTGGCCGCGAGTTCCACCGCAAGTACTACCTGACCGAGCACAAGCGCATGCACACTGGCGAGCGGCCGTTCACGTGCAATATCTGTGGCAAAACGTCCGCAACCAAGACGAACCACAACAAGCATGTGCGCATCCATCACGCGCGCGATCCGCTCACGGCGGAAGGCTAAGGATCGTGGGCTCACCGAGGTGGTTTTGAAGCTTTTTTCTTTTCTATTCTTTTGGCTAGTTTATAAGAGATTATTTACGTTGTTGCATAGTAAGTTTCTAATACTTTTGCTTCCTTCGGCCCGAGGGCGGTAGAGAGTGAGTGGCGCAACTCATATCTTTCGCCGATCAGCCGCCGCAAGCACGTTTCGCACGAAACGATACCAGCGGCTCGTAGAGCGAGTAAGGCAGGGAAAAGTGTAAATCAATTAGCTGATAAGTCATGAAGCTCGTCGCGGGCAACGAAGCACGGCATTTAAATATGCTTTGTATTCTATTTTTTATATATCGTTTGTATCCGTTTCGAATCATATTTGGAGTCTTTATTATTTAACGAACAGCAGGTTTCCGGCGAGCAGCTTGCTGCCATGTAGTTACTTGCCGTCCTGGGGTGCGAATCATGATTTGTAAATTGTTTCCTTTATCGCACTAAGGCGTTTAGTTAATTTCCCGAACTACTTCAACATTACAAACAATTAGTTTAATGAAAACGTGGCATGAGCTGGATAATATATTCGCAAAAAAGAGGAGAGGGATGAAAAGCGATGGGTAGAAACTTCACCATTACATAAAAATGTGTATACAGTGCAGTTAAGATAACGAGGGCTATAGGGCGGTAGGAGCGCGTGAGGGAGAGCTAGCATATCGTCGAAAGAGACGCTTAATCGAAACGACAGCAGCAGAATTACCAGTTGCGGGGAAGCTCCTCCTGCGCGGGTTAGATTAGCTTTTACGTACGCCGGAAGGAATTTACGACAGCATCCACACAAACAATAGGATACCGCGAGTAACCGAGCCTATTTCCTGTTGACGAAAAGCGGCCGGTGCACGGGTCTAGAGGAGGAGGGTCTCTCACGTCAATTGTAGTGAGAGGGGTTTTTTTTAAGATTTGCTAGATAATAGTTAGAATTTCGTGCCGGCAGTTGATTAAAAAAGCAACGGCAAGCGCAGCAGCAGAAAAAGTAACGAGTAATACCGACACCGACATACTATTTCACTTGACTTAAACTAGCAATTGCCAAAACGATGCGAAATCCGTAGAGAAAGCTGGAAGCTCTACGTCTTTTTTTTTCTGCGCGGTTGCATTTGAGTCAGGGCACTAGACTTAGCGACATGAACGGCTTGCAACTAGCTGCAAGCGACTGCCAAAACGGCAAGGCCCGATTTGTATGCCCGCGGATGAATTGTGTGTTATCGATTGCATAACAGTGGTAATAAAAACAGAATTGAACTACAAAAGTGTAAAAACAACAGGTGAAGATGTTCGTATTGTTCCTTGCTTTTATTGATCGCGTTAATATTGTACTCCTTTTCAAACGAACAGATAGCAACTGACATTTCCATTTCGGTGCGCAGAGGTACGCAGGTGTATGAATGCGAATGGCTCATTTGAAGCGATGATGTACTTCTAAACGCCTTTGGACGTGCGTCGAAAGCGCACCAACTCCACACCGATCGCACCAACACTCAAGGAGAGCCCGATCGCGAGCACGTAGAAGGCGAACTGCATGTCCAGCACGGTGAGAATTTTGAAGTTCGACTCGAGCATATTCTGCACGACGCGCCAGTTCCGCAGCGTCCACTCGTACCGTGTCTCGTCGATCCAGTGGTCGATCAGGCCGCCGCCCACCATCCTCAGCAGGATCTTGTTGAAGCGTTCGCCGAACACCGACCGGTGCGGCGTCACGTACGCGAGCATGTACGTCCGCGGGCACTCCGGCACCATGTGCAGCTGGCGGGTCGTCAAGTAGATGGCGTTGTCGAGCGCGAGCGTCGTTTTGCGTGTGACGGTCGCGATGTTGCCGAGCCGCGCGACCCGCGACAGCATCGACTCCTTCACCTGCAGGTGGCGCATCCGGCCGCGGAGGGAATCCATCAGCCGACTGTAGTTGACGGCGAACACATCGTCGATGAAGCCACGATACTTCACCGGGATCTCCATCCCGGTCTCCTCCAGCTGCTGGAGCGTCCTGATGTCCGGGTAGTAGAGCGGGTTAAAGAACACCGACGACAGCCCGGACTGGTACAGTGACACGAAGATCAAGCTGACCAGCAGCAGCCCGGTGAGGAAGAGCCGCTCCACGCCGGACCGCGTGAACCGCAGGTACGGTGCGCTCGCCAGCAGCATGAACGCATCTATGTACAGCTGCAGCATCAAGCGCCGGTGGCTGGCCTGCCGCAAACGGCGCGGAAGATTGAACAACACCGCCAGCCGGTGCTGGCGCGACCAGAACCGCGTGCTCCGGACCTGGCTGGCCACGCACCAGCGCAGCGCGCACCAAATGCACGCGCAGAGCAGCCCCAGCAGCCCCAGCAGCGCCCAGATGTCGCCCGGGAAGATGTACAGCGGCAGTAGCGCCTCCGGGATGCGGCTCGCCTTCCGCACCAGGCAGCACACCGCGTCCGAGTAGAGCCCGGCGGTGAAGTCGATCGCGCGTGTGTTGTAATCCTTCACGAAGAAGCCGGTAAAGACGATGTCGACGTCGCGCCGTATGAGACGGCCGAGCGCACCGGTGAAGCTGCCGTTCGGCTGGCGATCACCGAACAGATCCCGGTCGGCGGGCACGTCCAACACTGGAAGCGTACGAGATGTGCCTGTGGTCAGCTCGAGAGTATTTTTGCAACGCCCCGGGGTTCTGTTTCTAGTTGGTCCTGAAGTTGTCCCTAACGTCCCGCAGTCTACAAGAGGTACTAACTCACAGTTCTAAACAGAGGCGAATCGGCGAAGGCTCCGTCGGTAAAATCCTAACTCTACCGAGATGTTAAGAAGATG
Source organism: Anopheles punctulatus (assembly GCA_000956255.1). Taxonomy (NCBI): domain Eukaryota; kingdom Metazoa; phylum Arthropoda; class Insecta; order Diptera; family Culicidae; genus Anopheles; species Anopheles punctulatus. The sequence continues at coordinate 20,559 of JXXA01005287.1, read as the reverse complement.
CTAAGAACCAACAGAGAGGTTAAGTCTCAGAATGTGGTCCGAGTAGACCTCGGACAAAAAACAAGAAGAAGATCGTAACTATTAGCCCTCCTACTGGTTTCTAGCCTAGAGTTCAGTAGCGTAAAAGAGAGTCGGACTGTCTAACCTGCCCCCGGCTAGCTACCAGCAACAACACTAGCCTGCCAATGGCGCCAACCCAAGGCTCACCGTCTTAACTCACCGCTCGCGTTCAGTGCCTGGCAGAAGACATTACGTGCTGTCACGTCGGCGCCGGTGTAAGCTAAAGGGGCCGACTTCGGTCCACCCTCCACCGGATTGCTGTACACCGAGCGGAACACCTCGATCCGCACGGGGTAGCCTGCGAAGTCGTTCGGTGGTCCAACCGGCAGTGCCTCTCCGTACCCCAGCTCCACGAGCGCACCGAACTCGCCCGTGTTTTCCTGCGCCCGGAACGGATCGTACGCGTACACAGCGTCCGTCGATTGGACGTACACGCGGTAAACCCCTCGCCGGTACCAGATCCTTCGCAGTACCTGCCGCAGCCAGGTGCGCTCGAACGGCGACTGAGAGTCGCCGCTGTTGGCGAGCAGCAGATACGTGCCGGTCGGCTCGAACAGGCACGCGTAATGCGTGAGTTCGGTCAGATCGCCGTAGATGATGTAACCACCGGTGCGGTTCTCATCCCAGTGCAGCTGCGCATCGCTGCGACGTTCCAACGACGCGTAACATTCGCTGCTGTCAGCGCCGTCCTCATCGTCGGCGGCCATGTTGTCCTCATCGCTAACGCTGCAGCGCGTGGATGGCGTCGTATTGTACCAGCGAACGGTGCGATGTTGGAGCAAGCGGTGCAACAGTTCCCGCTCGGGCCACCGTTCCACACTGTTGACTACGTCGATATGGTTGATCGTGGCAAAGATGGCGGCTACACGGTTATCCTCCAGGCGGGTGTCGTACGCGGGCAGATCCGGCGGAGCGAGCAGTGAAACACACGGCACAAACAGTATCCAGCAGAGTCCCGCGCTCAGCATCAGCCTCGGCACCGTCCAGCACATGACTGGCGCTACGAGGTCCGTTCGCCACGTGGGCTCACCGCGACTTAGGGATTGGCGAGTGAGGGGAGGGGGGGGGAGAAGGTTAGAGATTTATGCAGAAAACAAACACTCGTTAAGGGCCGACCCGTCCCGCCCTCCGACATCAATCAAACGCGTTTGCTTTCGGATGCGTTAATTATTCACCGCAGCAGCTGCACGAATTTCCCACCGACAAGTCATCGCACTAAACGAAGCGACCGTCGGTCGGTTCGCATTTATTTACAACGTTCGCTTTCTTCGTGCGGTCGGTGCCATTCCCAGCTGCTGATGTCACGCTGGGCCGGACCGAGCCGGGCCAGCGTCTGGTAGATGTCGAGCGACTCGCCGTCCGGTATGCCGTAGCCGTCGTGCAGTCCGTGCGGGTTCGACGGTGTCCGGCAGTCGTGCCGTGCCTCCTTGCGCAGGACCCGGTCCACCTCGACCGACGAGAAGAACGCCACGGACTGGGGCAGATCGCGAAAGCCGACGCTGCGGGAAAGCGAGAGAGAAAGAGGAGAGAGTGTGTGTGTTAGTAAGTTATGGCTGTTGATGAGCGAGAAAATTAGGAACGAATCATAAACAATCTACAATCTCGGGAAATCAATACATAAAAATATGTCTCGGCGTAGGAATAACTACTAAATGGGCTTTATCAGCTACCAGACCATGTTACAGTTCTACAGCTTAAAAAACGACCCGATTGTTTGGAATTGTTCCAAAAAAAGCCTAGCGACATCGCTTAGAGACGTCGATGTCCAAAAACTAGAGCACACTGTTCTGTTAATTAAATCTCACCGGTGGACGCAGAAGGCTCGCGTCAGCAGGTTAGTCGCGTGTAGGGCGAGCGCCGCATGATGGGCGTACCGTTCCGGCACCAGATAGCGAACTTCGTCGTGGAAGCTTAGGCAAAAGCGCAACCGCGCGGTCGCGCCACCCATCAGCCACCGCATGCAAACCAGCATCAGATGTAGAAAGTCGACCGCGCCGCTCTGTACCACCCAGTTGATGCGTGTCGGCAGGAAGCGATCTTCGCTGCCCGGGTGTGGCTCGAGTGCGCGACTTAGTCGGCCGCCCAGGAAGGGGGTGGCCGGTGCGGACGCACCCGCGATCGCTTCCAGCCGATTGAACATGGCGCTCTCGGTGCCACCGTGCCAGTGCGGTCCCTCGAACAGCTCACCGACGGCCCGGTTGCAGGTGCGGGCCAACCCGAGCGCCTCGTACGCACTGGATCGGGCCGGTTGCGATGGGTACGCTGGCCGCAGCTCCTCCCGCAGCCGGTAGGTTTTGCGGCCCTTGGTGAGGGTGAACATTTTGGACGCTTTCGAACGGGCCTCGGCGGCGGTGAGCGTGGGATTGAACTGTTTCAGTAACCGCTCGGCAAACTGCTGCCCGGCACCGTAGATTCGCGCGTAGTTGAGCACCTTGGCGTGGTCGCGCGAGATGCCGACGGCTTGGGCGGTGACGCTGTGCATGTCGGTGCGGGTTGCCTTCGTGCCGCTGAGCGTCATCCACCCGAAGGGCGTGCCGCCGTGCAAACCGGTGCCGGCATCGCCCAGAACGGACGCTATCCACAGCTCCTGGCTGTCGACGTCGGCCCCGACCAGCCGATAGCCTGATGGTGCTTGCACCATCGCCCGCAGCTCCGAACCGACGCGTTCGCGTTGCGCATTCGACGCCGTCATCCAGGTCGGTTCCATGGCGCGGCGCGTGAGCGTACCGCAGACGACCACCTGCGGTACGATGGCACCGAGTGCCGGCTCGTCACTCCGCCACACGACCAGCTGCCCCCGTATCCGATCGCGATTGTTGCGCCAGTAGGAGAGCGAGCGAGCGATCTCCACCACACGCTGTGCCGCACGCCCATCGCCCGTCAGTACGTGCTCGGCAAATTTGGCGAGGAAATCCTTCGAGAGCGGATTGCCAACCCGGTGGCCGGCACCGTCCTTGTGCGGTAGTTGCAGAAAGTAGCAGCAACCTTCCAGCTCCACATCGCACCACACGCCCGACCCGCTGTATCCCTCCGGTCTGGTGGTTTGGGGACGCTTGCCGGGGCGTTGGTAGTACTCCTTACGCGCGATTGTCCGCTCAACGTCCGCCGCGAGTCTGTGCAGCGCATCCGCACTGGCTGGTACGGTGCCATCGCCGGACGAACCAGCCCGCATCACCGGACAGGATGCGATCAGTTGCGCTAGCGGCAGCAAACCTTCCTCGCCGCTGTCCAGCTCCTTTTTGTAGCGAAACGGCACGAGAAAGCCCCAGCCGTGGCCGCGGATGTAGTGCAACGGGTAGCCTTCCCAGCGCAGGGATAGCAGCTTCGGGGCGATCTGCATGCCGGTGCCGAGTTCCGGCCCGGGACGCCAGTTGGCGGTAGTTGGTTTCGCACACAGCGCTCGGTACCAGGCCGGATACCCGGGCAGCAGGGGTCGCCGTACCGGGAGCCGCTTCCCCTGCTCGTAGAGATAGTCAAACTTGCCGGATGCCTTGTCGACTGGTTGCTCCCCCTTCTGCTTCTTCGCTGCCGGCTTCGTTATCGCTTTCAGCTTTAGTTCCTGCACGCTCCAGTCCTGGTCCCACAGCCAGAGATCGCGCCGGTAGGCACCGTCGTGCAGCAAGGCGCAGGCCGCATCTGCACGCTGCGACAACAAGTGGCGCGCCTCCAGATCGAGATCCTCGTGCGTGAGGTCGGCTTCGACAAGGTAGCGCGTCCAGTTCGCATTCACCGGCAGATACGCACTGCCCATCTCGAGCATGCCAGCCAGCGTGGCCGGATGCGGAAAGCGCTCCGTAAACAGGGGCCACAAACGCTGCAGGATCTGTGCCGTCGCGCGCACGTCGCTCGCGCAGTAGCTGACTAGCGACTGAAAGTCATCCCGCACGTCCTGCAGCGTACCCTCGACGAACGTATCACGTTTCGCTTTCTCCGGGACGCCTCCCTGCTTGCGTCCACAGTAAAGCGCGTAAACGTCGGCCAGATTGTTGAGGGCGCTCTGTTCGCTCCACGCGACGTCCTCGGCCGGGAGTTTTCGGCTCGACTTGAGCATCGCGCGCTGGTAGCTCGTCACACCGCTCACACACACATGCAACGACATAGTGTCGAGGAAGCGCATTCCGGTCGGCTGCACCCAGTACTGCTCGCGGATCCGTGCCCGATCGTACGACACGTTGTGACCAATGATGATGCGTGGTTGGTGCGTTTCTGCCGCGTCCGACGCCTCCAGCGGGATCAGATCGGTCAGAGTGTAGCGTGGGTTCGGGTCGGTTTGATTGTCGCTCTCCAACACCGGACTCACCCACGAGTACCAGCAGCCAGCGGTACCCGTTGCAGTCGCTAGCACCGGCAGTGGGCTAACGCGCACACACACTTCCACATCGAAGACAAGCGCCACGTCCGGGGGATAATCGATGAGGGTCGCCTCACCCGTTACCGGATCGTACCTTGTCCAGCCGGCTTTCCGCGACCAAACGGGCGGTACGGGTGGTATCGCTTCTGGCAGCCCTTCAACCGCAAGCCTGTACGGTTCACTCTGCTCCCGTGCGATCGTTTGAAAGTGCTCCTCAATGTTGGTGCCGCGCAGTGGCGGCAGATTCAAATCAACGTCCGGCAACAGCACCGGTTTAGAGGCGTCGATTCCATGCCGCTCGAGATCCTGCCGCAATGATTGCACCGAGACGCCTACTGGTGGTTGGTGTCGCGAACGGCCGAATATCTGCGCATAAAGCGACCCGGACAGCATCTGTATGTTCATCTCGTTCATGCGGGCGCTCGGCTCGGGCGGAATTGTGGCTGTGCCGGGAGAAACTGCTTTCACACGGCGAATAGTGCTGCGGGGAAAAATGTCCGGCTCGGTGCAAAACCACCGCCGGAGGTGGCCGTGCGTTGTCGAACGCATCGCGGTTTGTACAATATTCCACCGGTGGCCCGGTTGGCTGTTGTTTTGAACGTTTGTTTACAAACAAAACATAAGTTGTCAGAGCGTTTCGCCGGTTCGCACAGTGTGATATTTTCTTTTTATTTTGCTATTGTAAATGCTGCGGGTAATCCGTTATAGTTGCGGATTGTTCCCATCGAAAAGGTAAATTTGTGTTAGAAAATATATTGGCTTTATAACTGGATGAAACAGTACGAGATAGAAAAAATGCGATTCCACACTTCGTTCCAATGCTCGTCCCATTGTGCTGTCATCTTCATGTCTGACGACAGTTGGTAAAAACCCAAAACAAACCAAATTGGCGCGCTCTGCCGAACCGTTAACAAACTGCTCTCTTGCTTGGTGTCCGTGTCGTTTCGTGAAAAATAGAACCAAAGAATGGACGCGTGCGTGAAGGAAATTGCCACCAGCTATCCCTGCCGCGATGCGCTAGTGCGCAAGCTTTACCGATACTATCGCACCGGCGATCCGCTTCCTCCGGCCGTGTACGTCTACGGTCAAACGTCGACCGGCAAGTCTACGATCGTACAGCAGGTGCTGCGTTGCGAGGAGGTTGCCGTCGCGTACGTGAACGCGATCTCTTGCTACACGAACCGCATACTGTTTGACACAATCGTTCGGCAGTTGGTTCCACCGGACAGCGACAAAGACGAAACCGAATCCGAAGAGCTCGTCCAGCGGTTGACAAAAACCAACCGCAAGCTCGAGTACGTGAAGGATTTTTTGGCCGAGCTGCGAAGATATCTCGAACCGACTCGCCCGTACGTGATTGTGCTGGACAATGCGGAACGGCTGCGCGATATGGCGCATAATCTGCTTCCACTGTTCCTGCAGCTGCCGGAAGCGACCGGGTTGAACATATCCGTCCTGCTTATCGCGTCGCTGCCGTACGAAAAGTTCTACACACGGACGGGCCTGCCACCGATCGTGAAGCTGTTCGTGCCGGAGTACACCCGGCAGGAGATGCAGCGTATTCTGCTCGCTGGCTACCGGGCGCACCAAATGGAAAGCGAAACCATCACGGAGGAATTCTACCGCAACTACATCAATCTCTTCCTTGGCACGTTCTGGAAGGTGTGCCGGGATGTAAAAGAGCTCCGGCTGGTGGCGGCCGACGTGTACGAGGCGTACTGCGAACCGGTACGCGACGGATCGATCCCGGCACATGATTCCGTCCGTCTGTGGCGCAACATCAGCAAAACGTTGCGAGCCACTCTCAGCACGATGTACATGCGGATGGGGGCGAATGGCACTACGGGAACGGCCACCGCAGCTGACGGATCATCATGGCTCGCCCGGAACCTGGAGCTACCGTACTACGCCAAGTATCTGCTAATTGCTGCCTACCTCGCCAGCCATAACGCTGCCAAGGAGGATCGGCGGCTCTTCGTCAAAAACCATGGCAAGCAGCGCAAACGACTGCAGACGGTGAATGCACGCGCGAAGGTGGTCGAACGCATGTCGATCAAAGTCGGCCCGAAAGCGTTCAACATCGATCGATTGTTGGCAATCTTTTATGCGATCCTGGACGAGAAGGTCGGTCTGACGTGCAACCTTCTCGCCCAGATCTCAACGCTCGTGCATCTGAAGCTGCTCGCGTACGCCTCTTCGTCGGCGGCGGCGTCATCGTCGTCAAGCGCATCAGACGCCCTGCTAGATGGGTCCGCCACCCGGCTGCAGTGTACGGTCGGGTTGGACTTTATCGTGCAGATCGGTCGGATGGTCGGATTCAACGTGCGCCAGTATCTGAGTGATTTCTTCTAGGCGTGCTTTATTATCTTCACTAGGTAGTCAGGTAGATCGGTGATGTGGATCGTCTCGGCGAGGGTGGTGTCGCGGGAACGCAGCTGCATCAATCCGGTCTGGAGCGTTTGGTCGTGCAGGAGCAACGCATATGGCACACCGATTCGGTCCAGTTGCTCCAGCTGCTGGTTCACGTTGCTCTGGCCGTCCTTTAGAACTAACTCACGCACGGACAGGTTTGCAGCACGCAGCACACCGGCCAGATGATCCGAAAGCTCGGGCAAATCTTGCATCAGGAGAAATGGAGAGGGAGGGAGGAAGAGAGAGAGAGAGAAAAGATTATTAAATTTTTTGTGTTTATCTCTAGTAAATAAAAAGTGAACTGTTTTGTATCAATTCCTTATGTTAGAACTTAATTTTCACACTTCGCAAATTGGTATGGTTCGTGGCCTATTTTATCTCAAAATAATACGTATTTTGGCCAATAACGTAATAGCATATTCCTTACCATTCGTACAAGACGCGCTTACAATCCCACACTTGTACGGTGCGATTTTGCAATGTATTTTCACGCAACGCTCCAACGAAGGGGTACAGTCGAGCGCATCGAGCAGCACTCCGAACACGGCCCGATCCAGGTCGTGCCGGACGTGGACAACGCTTCCCGGGACGCCACACCCATCTACCAGCTCCAGCCGTTCGAGCTCCACCTCTGTATCGCCAAACCGAGCCCCGATCGACACGACCGTCGCACGTTCGTCCGCACCGGTACGACGTTGGTCGGAAATAAAGAATCGCCCCGGATCGGCTGCTAGTCGCATCCACCATATTTTGCGCTGCCGCTGCAGTTGATAGAGAAACTGATTGCCGGTGGTTGATGGTGGCGGCAGGTAAGTGGTACAAAGTTCCGTCCCATCGTCCCCGACCTCGAGCTTATACTGTGCGCCAACATCAACGCAACGACTCTGTCCGGTTACTTCTGTCGCAATACCGAGTGGTGGACGGGGATTTGTAGTAGAATTCTTGCTTATTATGTCAAGGTTCTGCTGGACATCGAGTTCGTGCTGGCCATGCAAGATTGGGATGCTGCCCGGGCGATACCATTCCGCACGTAAGTTCTCCCGCAGAATAGCACCGACGTCGGTGAGGCGTACATCGCGCAGGATTGACTCGCGGATGGTAAAACCAACAAACTGGGTGCGCTGACAGGCTTGCAGCAGTTCGAGAAAGGTGCGTACCGGACGTGCCATTGAAGCATACTATTTCTACACGCACTAACAACTAAATGCTACAATAAATGTCGGTTAGGGTTTCTGGTCGAGCGGAATGTTTCCCGGCGGTGCAACAAAGTATTCTTCCTCGGTGAGAGTTGCGTTCTGCAGGATCTCCTCCTGCCGGTCCCCGTCGTCGACCGTGTCGTCGCGAAGGGTAAGTTTCTCCCGTTCTAGCACACAATACAGCGGTTGTACGCCTTCCGTCTCGATCGGCAGGATGCGCGAGGCAAACTCGATCGAGTCCTGGAGCGTTGTGAGCGCCTCACTATTCATGTAAATGAAAACAGACAATAGTAGCAATGTTAGCTTTATCCCACTCCCGGAGTTGCGCACACCCGCCTTACCTGCTATCAAGATCGACAAGAGACAGTCGCTCGAGCAGTCGCACCGTCTGCTGATCGATGATAGGTTTGGTGGTAACTGTCGCTCCGATCAGACCGCCGGCCGTCGGTTTTTGAGGTACTTTTGTGCGGTGCTGCAGTTGATGTTTCTTCGCCCATCGGCTGGTGCTGGCGGAAGGATTCGCCGCGGAATAGCTACGGTTCGATAGCAGCACACAGGACACGATCCGTCGCAGCATGTTTATGGCCCTCGAATAAAAGCGGAACCGGGAAAGGTTACCGCACCAAATCAGCTGTATTAGTGTGCAGTGCTGTTTTGATTTCGATTTCTTCTTTTCCTACCGTAGCTGTCATGTGCGGAGTTTGTTTTTGTGTCAATATTTTTAATTTTTTGAATATGCAGTGCACAATGTTCTTTCATTTTTATAAAGATAATTTTATAAATTATGGGCTAGCTGTTTAAAGACTAGCAAAAATATATATTGCAAAAAAAAATGCTTAAATATAGATCCTACATAACTTGGTAGGTCTATTAATCTATCTCCTTTTTTGCCCAGAACACATCCATCCCTTCAGCTAGCAAGTACACATGATTTGACCTTCAACGCTTGTTTTTACCAGCAAAAATAAACCTGCCGAATCGGTAGAAGCTGCTTCGGGGTTGCTAAGAGAAACGAAAGTCGTACATGCTGTCGCTCGTGTCTCAACTGAAGCATTTCGCACCGATTCGTACATTTAACTTTAGGCAGAGCAGCATCATCATGGCCGCGAAGAAGCGAGCACTCGCCTTGATCGCACCCGGCACCGAGGAGATGGAACTGGTAATCACCGTGGATGTCCTGCGTCGCTGCGAAGTATGTAACACACCCGGCCCACCGACCTAATTCGGAACCCTAGCAATCTAACGTTTTAACCATGTTGTCTAGGTGGACGTTACCGTAGCGCTGGTGCAGGAAGGTGACACCGTTGGCGAAGATCTGGTAGCACGGTGCTCCCGGGCGGTGAACGTGAAAGCCGACACGACGCTGGCATCGTACGTGCAGCAGCTAGGTGAGCTCCCGGACGTCATCATTCTGCCCGGCGGTCTTGAGGGTGCCCGGTCGATGGCCTGTGCCGCTCCGGTTGGCGAACTGCTGCGGCGCCAGATTCAAGAAAATAAGCTGGTGGCCGCCATCTGCGCCGCACCGACCGTGCTGGCCGCCCATGATCGACTGTTTGCCGGACGTCGGCTGACGTCGTACCCGTCCTTCCGCGAGCAGCTGACCGAAGCCGGTTATATTTGGGAGGATCCGGCGCCCGGCTCGCCGAATGGACGCGTCGTCCGCGACGGGAACCTGATTACCAGCCTCGGCCCAGCAACCTCGTTCGATTTCGGGTTGACTATCGGTGCCGCGCTAGTGGGCCAAGAGGTGGCGGATAAGGTGGCCAAGGGAATGCTTTACAAGTGAGCTTATTGCACCAAACAAATATATGGCGAACAGGAAATGGTTCCGCGTGATTGTAATGAGTTATAATTATAAAAAAAATCAAATAAAATATTCATTCTCATGAAGCTCACATTTCTCTCTCCCTCTCTTTATTTGCTGCTAGGTTCGCTTATCAGCTGTAAATAAAAGTGCAACAGGAGCAGTTGTCTCTGTGCGAATAGTGATAACACACAGTGCGGAACAACCAATCAGCTGTTCGGGAGTGCATTTATAGTCGGGTCTTCGCTACAATCTTTGCCTCCTGTTATTAGAAAAGCATTACCGAACAGCTGCTGATGCAGTATCTCCGGCCATGGTGCTGCTGCACTTTTTGCATTATGTAACGTGTAAACATATTGTGTGCCGCATACAGTGACAACACAGCTGTTCGGCCGTAGACGCATCCCAGTCGCTAATAGAAATGAGTAACCGTGAGTATGAGTGGATGCGAGCGGCCTGAAAGTAGTTTTTAAGCTATCCACAACACAGTTTGTAGGAATCTGTCCCGGTTTCGGCTGATAACGTTCGATGTGACCGATACACTGCTAGAGTACGCCATACGTCCGGAGCGTCATTACGCCCAGGTGATCAACAGTGTTCTGGAACCACGGATAGGGCTGACATTGAATGAGCGGGCGATCGCTAACGCCTTTGGGCGTTGCTTCCGGACGATGCGGCAAGAGTATCCGAACTTCGGCCGCGGTCACAGCCAGCCCGGAGAGCAAAGTTGGCACTGGTGGTGGCGAACGCTGGTCGAGCAGGTGATAGTGGATGCGGCGGCAGCTTCTAGCAATCGGCATGATTTGCCAACGCCGCTACTGAGCGCCATCGCGGAACAGTTGATCGACGATTACACGTACGACAGTCGGAGGGTCTGTTGGCGCCAACGGCCTGGCGTAGAGGCGTTCCTCAGACAGATACGCCAACAACCAAACACCGCTCGAACCCTAGGCATTGTATCTAATTTCGATCCACGGTTGGAAATCATCCTGCGCAACAATGGCATAGCCGGCGATGGCGCTGTGGTCGATTTCGTGCTAACCAGCTACGAGGCCGGCGTGGAGAAGCCCGATCCGGCAATTTTCGCACAAGCGCTCGAACGTGCTAATCAACTGTGTGCTGGTGGGCCTGCAATAGAACCGCACGAAGCGCTGCACGTTGGCAATCTATGCCGGGAAGATTACAATGGTGCGCGCGGTGCCGGCTGGTCTTCCCTGCTTGTAAACGCGCCTCAAACCGAGAAGAACCGCACCGCCCTGGCATCCGTGCCTTATGAGCACGTCTACGCTGGATTGCCTGAGCTGCAACAGCGGCTCGAGACCGGTGAACCACTCAAGTGGTAGTGAAATGATTCAGAATGTAGAAGCGCTTTGTATACAAACATATATGTAAAAATTATTCCGTTAAAAAGCAAATACTCACGGCACTGTTTAGTAAGATTTTGTGTGTACCGATGAGTTACTTTATAATTTAAAGGTTTGTGATCGTACCGAGCAATAAATGAAACCGTTTGCACCGGTATGAATTTTGCATAACACTTCAATCTGAATTCATCATCAATGTTTCTCTTTGAACTCCTTCCCTAATAAAAACTCTGAAACACCTTGCCAAAAAAAGCTCTTAATTTTCGTAATTTAAAACGGGCAGCAGCAAAAAATTAAACAACGTTTGATTTATCAGTTTGCCTGTCAGTGGCGCATGATTCACACTCCTGAACACTGTTCAAAACACAGCAAAGCTCACGACGGGGGCGCCGTGAGGGAAAAGCTGCACACTGAGCGAAGAACAAAAAGAACGTGCTGAAGCAGCATCAGCACAGCATCGAACTCCGCGCGCCGAGGAGCAGGAGCAGCGCAACATAAGAAGGCGGCAGCCCAGAAAGGGGGTACGGTAACTCTGTGTGAGCTGTTTTTCTTTCGCTTCCGTGGCCAGTTGTTCGTTCATTCCAATGGGGCGGAAAGCGAGGTTCCCTCTGTGAGAAAAGGGCCCCAAATATTCGTCGCAAAAGCGCAGCGTCTGGTCCGTAGATACAGATGCACTGATTCGTGGATGTGTCACGGGGCCGTGCGTGCGATTGCGTGTGAAGTTGCGTGAGCTGAACGTGGCTAAGGGCTAACCCCGGAACCCCCCGAGGGCGGAGGGCAGTTCTTTGTTGGCCAGCGCGGAACAAAGCGAAATCGTCCACTACGTGCGCATAAAAGCACCTTTGTGCGGGATAAGAAGCAAAGGGACGGTGGTGGTGGTGGTGGAGGTGCGAGAATACTATCTTCATGGGGCGCCCGCGCCCCATCGACACCTGTGTGCTGTCTCGCTCTTGCTTTTCTTCCGTGCATGGGCAGCTAAATGGGGTACCTCAACCCGAAACGATTTCATCCACCCGTCAATCGACAGCAGAGTCCGAGGCTCAGTTACAACCACGACGTCTAATCGTTTCCCTAACCGCCCTACCCATCCCCTCCCAAAACACGCGAACAACAAGGCATTAACATGTGTTGCAACAGTGTGAAAGTGCAGCGCTACAATTTGTGACATTGTGTGTATGTATGTGTGTGTTTGTGGGGCGATGTGCGTGTGTATGTGTGTACTTTCTTCTGTTGTGTTTCTTTGCTTCCTTTCTGTCACAAAACATTTGCTGCGAATGTGGGCCAGCCAGCATATGTGGATGCGATTAGATGTAGCATATATCGTGGAGTCGAAAAAAACTCTACGAGCGGATGAGAGAAAGGGAGTGAATGGTGAGGAGGGGGAGGAAGGGATGGCCTCGAATCAACATTCCTCACACATGAGGCAGAAAGGTCCATACACATACAGGTGGTTTTGGAGTAGCTTCGATGGGATCATATTGGGACCTATTTTTACGCAACCGGGCTGCCGTACGATTGGGAGAAAAATTCGCTTCGTCACATCAACATCCAACAATCATCGCCACGTCGTCGGTCAAACAACGATCAGCCAATCAGCCGCTTGTACCATCACTAAGTAGCTCCTTTGTTTCGTTTCCAGACTCACGAATCGCCCAGCGTGCCGGAAGCGTTGGGGGCGTGTGGGGCGTGACAAACAGGCTGGCCCGATGGCCGCAGCCCGGCCAGACAATGGCAGCAAACAGGACGATACGATAAGCCAGCCGATGCAGCGGCTGAAGCCAGCCCCGCAGTCCACACCGCCACCGCCGTCTCAATCGCCTAGCCGCTATCCGACGATCTTCCTGAACGCCCGGAAGCAGGTGGCCGGTGCACCGGTTCCGGTACCGACTCGCCAGCATGTGGCACGCCGGCTGGCTCCGGCGCAGCCACCCGTACCCGTGCCGGGCATGGTCACACCGACCACCAACACTAGCACCGGTCCGGTGCTCATCAGTGCCGATAGCGTCCGGCGGACGGTGTACGCAACGCTTCCCTCAATGTCCTTTCCAACTGCCAGCGGTACAAACGGGCTCCCGAAAACGATCGTCAGTTCGGTCAAATCGGCGTTCACGAGCACGGCACAGACGCTGACGACGCCGGCACCACATACACCCAGTACGCTCTACAAACTGGTGAACGCTGGAACCCCGCGGAAACGCATGCCTCTGTTGGCCCCGAAACCAACGGGCCAAAACGGGGAACAGAAGCCGATCACGGTGACGCCACCGTCGACGGGGCGACCTTCAATCGCACCCTACAATAACGCACCCGGTTGGCGCCGTATCCTGCGCAATAAGGTGATCGTGTACATTAGGTAAGAATGGATTACAATGTTGCGTTTGAGGCACTTCATATGTATGTTTGTCTTTTGCATGCTGCAACACAATCAGCCCTTCCAAAACCGAGCTGCACAATTACGAGCAGGCGAAGGAGTACTTGCTGACTGCGGGGACGTGCAAATGTGGCCTGCCCTGTCCTTTTAACCCGGAGCGCTTCTTCCAGTTCGACGCACAAGTGCCCAATGTAACGATGGCACCGAGCGCCCACGGGCGCGTCGCGCAGTGTGCGCATGTGAAGCGAGCGAAGCGTTTGCACGCGCAAGCAACACCGCTAACAGCACAAGCGCGCCCAGCACCGAGTGCGATACTGCTGAAAACGCCGCCCTGGCGTAAGAATGTGCCCACCGGGCCGGACCGGGCAAGTCCGGAGCACCTCAAAAAGCCAACGTTCAAGGACGACCCGACGGGCTACCTGAACCAGCAGACGGCCATCCTGCACAGTTCGATCTCGTTTCTTCACTCACCCGACCGCCGGTCACCGCTTCCGATGGTTGCTAGTCCCGGATCGCCCGTCGCACCGGAGACGAGTCCCCGGCGTCCAATGCGTCCGGCGTTCGCTCAGCGAGAAACGCAGACGATAAAGCCATCGCCCGTTGTAAAGTACGAGCCAAAACCGGTCGTGGTGCCGGCACAAGCCGCGTCGCCGGGACAGGCTAGTAGTGGGAAAGCTCCGACCCGGATGGCGTACTACGTGAAGGCGAACGCGCCCGTCGAGCAGCAGGGTACGGCGGCGAAGGTAGCGAAGCTCAATCTTGCCGCGCCGATCACGACGCTAACCACGACGACCACCACGACGATTGCACGCACACACCCGATCGCTAGTACACCCCTGGCACCGACGTCACGTGCGTCACCGCACGTCATTAGCACGGTCGGTGGTGCGCAGATCGTCGTCATCGATGGGCTACAGCACACGGCGGGTGGTTCGCGTATCGGGGGCTTTCCGGCTGCCGGGTTACGACCACCAGCTCCACCACCAACCTTACCAAAGCCCCCGACAGTCGTCAACTACAGTCTGGCGGCACGGGCACCGAACGGGACGGCTGGTACCACGACCAGCTCCACGCCCACCAGCAGTGCGATGATCCTGAACGGGACGAACATCATACACCTCACACCCAACGGCCTCTCGCCGGCCGGTGGCTTCGGTGGGCTGCTGCAGACGCACCCGGACCCATCGGCCGCCCCGAAGACATCGCTTTCGCTTCCAACGAACGGCACGCTCGTGCTGAATCCCGCCGTCACGAGCATCCGGTTCGCGGCGGACGGCACCAACAGCTTCGTGAAGCCGAACCCAACCGGCGCCGCCACCACCACCACCACCTACCATTACGCGCCGATCACCGATGCCAGTGGCAGTGCTATGCGGAAGGTGAAGCGGTTGCAACCGGTCCCAGCACCCCAACCTCAAACCGTGACAGCAACCTTCCAGCAGCAGCCGCAGCCACAGCATCAGCAGCAGCAACAGCAGCTTCAACCATCCGCCGGTCCGTTCGTGCAAATTGCCTCTCCGTACGCCGGGCTGCAGAACATTCAGCTCGCACCGGCCGGCCTGTCCGGGCTGACGGTGGTCCCCGTGTCGAAGGCGCCCGTGCCGCAGCCCCAACAACAGCAGCAGCAACCGCAACCATCTCCCTACAATCTCCTCAGCCAGGCGCAAACGATTCTACTGCCGGCCGGCAGCATGGTGATGACATCGGATGCGACGTCCGCGACGACCACGCTGCTACAGATACAGAACATGGCCGCCTGTCAGCCGGCCGCCAGCCCGACCCTTGCGCTGACCGGCCAGTCGGGACTGATGCTGCGGCAACCACCGAAACCACCGCCACAGGGCAGCTTCCTCGCTGCGACAACCCAAACGCAGCCCTACCTGATTGGTGCGCCCGGTACGACGCACCATCATCCGCGCCTCACGCCACAGCGGCAGCTTGCGCCCGCCACCACGCCAACGCCGGCCAGTGGTACGATTTTTACCGTGCAACAGCCGCATCAATCGGCACCGACCGCGGAGCTGGAGCCTGCGAAACGGATGGCAACCAGCGGCACGGTCTTGCTACAGCCCGAGGTGCCGACGGTGCTGCGAACGCAGCCAGCACTAAGTCCGAAGATACCCGGACCGGAGCGGGAAGGCAGTGGCTTGGTACGTATCCTGTTCGTGTTATAGTACCTCATGCGTTTGGATCATGCAGGAAAAACATTCATTTCTAAGCTTCGTGATTATTTTAAATTGCGTTTAGAAATTCACACAATAACCGATACATCTGATATATTCCGAACAGTGCGCTTCTGGCAGTGAAATCGAACCAGATTCTTGCGGGATGAACATCACGCAGAAAGATCCGCCTTTTCACGCAGCGAAGCAGCAAAACACGGCTAAGCAAACGGGTACGGCAAAGCAAACATCAATAAAACATGACAACAGCTGTCATTTGCAATTATCTTCTTCCCATCTCTTTCCCTCTTTTGCCAGGCGCTCCTACAACTGAGGCGACCGTCGGGAGTGCGCGAATCGGACGGGTGTTGACGTCGAAGGTGGTAGTGCCTCGCCCCGCCACCGGTAGCATCGCTGTGCGGCGTACTGTGGCCGTTTCCACAACATCATCCATCAACAAGCAGCTGCCCGTGCCGGAAGAACGGAGGAAGCTTAGCCTTGCGTCGTCTCCTCTTCACCCGGAAGTGCTTCCCGAGCAGAGCTGCGGTAGGTGGTGAAGGGTTACGGTAGAATTCTTCCCCCCCAATTAACAAACGCTGTGGGTTTGTGGTGTTGGGTCTTTCATGCTCGTTTCTAACCCGTGTCGTCGCGCGTGTGTGTGTGTGTGTTTGTTGGGGTGTTTGTTTCGCTAGATGTGTTTCGGTGGTATTAAATTGCTAACTAACCAGTGTTGCGGGCAGCTTTGCCGACAATGCTTTCCTTCATTCCGTTGCGTGCACTGATAACCACGACCTTAACTCAACGGAAATCCATCAACTTAACTAACATCCAGCGTTTTTGGCTTCCGGCAGTGTTCCCCAATGCCTGGTGGAGGGTTTCGCTATGTCACTTCGTCGTAACGATTGTTTTCCGTCTCATTGACTTTTTGTGCACCTCGCCTCCCCTCCCCCTTCTCGCTAGACGTCATCGGCTTCTCCAGCGCGTTAAGTCTCGGCAGTGCTCGGGATGCCACCCGGTCGGACGACGAGCGTGAGCCGAAACCGGCCACCGGCTGCCCGTTCGGTGTCGGTGATCTTGTTTGGGGTGCGGTACGTGGATTCCCCGCCTGGCCGGGTAAGGTGCTTCGTGACGGTGACGCGGAAGCGTTGGACCAGCAGCAGCAGGTGGAGCAGCAGGTGGAGCAGCAGGAGCCGCAGCAACCGACCCGTAATAGCGTTTGGGTGCGGTGGTTCGGCACGGGGCGCGCGCACGCGGAACGGGTGGACGTAGCTACGCTCCGGAGCCTTTCCGAGGGTCTCGAGATGCACCACCGTGCGCAGAAGGATGCTAGAAAGTGAGCCCACCACACACAAACATACACACAGGGGGCAATTGTTTCGGACCATTTCAATACGCCATTACCTTTACCCGCGGTCGTTGCGCACGGACGCGTATCAAGTGTTTCACGCGTAACCAACGTAGCTTACCCGTTTTTTTATCTCTTATCGTCGCAGGAGCCGTAAACTGAACGCACAGCTGGAGCAAGCGATCCAGCAGGCGATGCAGGAGCTCGACCACGCGGCAACCGGGACCGGGTCCGGGTCGGGTGGATACGGGCGTCACGGCCACCATAACACCAACACCGCCGGAACCGTCGGTGGCGGCCAACATCGGTGCGGTCGGTATCGGCGCCGCCGGCACCCTCGCCATCCCCCACCGGGAAAGCATCATGCGGTGGTGCGAACCGGCACGGGCAGCACCAGCGGCCAGCTACGCAATCGACGCACCGGCAACGTGCGGTATTTGCGGGGCAGCAAATTGAAAGCGAAATCGTGAATGTCGCGTAACGAGAACGACCGCGCGCACCAGAACGGTGTTGGTTTGGAAGGTGCGCGCCAAACGCTCGGTTGTATTTTGTTTGTACTTTATGTACATCCCCCTATTACTCCTTCTCCTCTAGCGAAATTGCAAACTCCCATGGCAGGCCTGGCGAAAGTTAATAGTGGCAATGATCTGAGCGGCTAGGTGCTAGGTGTGTTTAAATTAAAGTTGTTGCGTGATTTTTGTTGCTGGTGGTCGAAGCATAACGCAACACCAGTTCCGCTACGGCAGCTCTCTGTTTTTGTGTATGCGTGTGTGTATGTATGTGCATCCCAGGTGTTGTGACGGGAAAGGTAGTAGATAAATAGCCATTTAATGATCGTATTTCTCAAACGCTAAATTAAATCGATGTACGTTACCAAGATTTCTTTTCTAAGCATAAAGAAAGCAAGCAAAACATACACAAGCGCGAGGGAAAGCCGCGCCTGAGAGATAGCGGATAGGAGCAGTAAGCGAAATAATTGTTGCAATGTTGTATTTTAAGAGAATGAACCTGACTATGTCGGTGCGTCCCGTACTGCATAATTTAGGAACCCTAATATCCATCGCAATTTAGAAGGAACGATCCGGCCCGGGTAGGATCGTATCGTTTTGTTATCGTTTTAATTTGCCACGGTAGGGAATGTTATCGTTCGTTTTTAGTTCTTGTTCTTTATGTTCGTGCCGATTTTACGTCGTTGAGGGTAAAAATGGTAATTTCGTTTTATACGTTGTCTGGTTGTTATATTTCAAAATTGTTTGATTATCCTTGTGTAGCAGTAAAAACACCCCAGGGACAACCCATAGGGTGCTGCCCCGGGCGCCTATTTACAAGTGTAAGAGAGTTAATCAAAAAGAAAAACCAATGCAAAGGTGTAGAATAAGGTTGCTGTACGGAAAAGCCGATGAGTACATTGTTTTGATTGTTTAAGGATTCCACCGCTTAACGTAACCAATTTAGTTTAATCACATCAAGAAGGCTTTAACACATGGACTGTTATGTGTACTAATACTGTCATGCTGAATTAACTTATATTTTCCGGTTGTTTTGTCTGAAAACATCCTAAGCTGTAAATCTTTGTGATTTTATGAAAAATTGTTTTCGCTCATCAACGCTAAATGTTTAGCAGCTGACTCGTATTAATGATTTGCAGTGGAAATTTTTTGTAACTGTAATGTTAAAAAATAATATTTGTTTTCTATTTTTGTGCGTGTTTTTTTGCAATTATTTGTTACTGTTAGTGCGCCTAGTTTAGTGCCGTCATTATTCTCGTTGTTGTTGTGAGTTGAAATAAGTTTCGTAAAGATTAGAGAAACAGGCAGGCAAGTGCCGGAGCGCACTAGGATTGCTTTTGAATCAACCAGATGATGCATCTGCTGCAGATTTAAAGGAAGGGCAGCGAGACAGAGAGAAAATAACACAGACAATAAGACCCATCCAAATCGTGTGCAGCTGAATGATGGAAGCGTAAGCCGAAACATGCATACACACAATTTTCCCTCCTCCACAAACCGCAAACCGACAACGTTCAATAGTATATGGGATTCCTTAAAGGACCTTGAAAGGCCACTCTCCACTTCCTCCTTCCCTGTGCGATTGAAAAGCGATAAATAAACGAAACGCAAGAAAACACATTCTATTCAAATACGTTAAACGCTGTTGAGTACTGTAGGGTAAGTGCATCAAAAATCTATTTTTTATGTATTTTATAGCGTTTTCTTATTTTCCTGTTTCCGAGAGTGTACGTATCAATTTGAAAAATAGAAACAATTGGTGCAGGGAAACCGAAAAACACCGATTGTTTTGCTTTCATAACAGTGTAAGTTTATACGCTCAGCTTCACTTGAATGATTTTTAACAAAATAATGTAAACAATTGATGCAAACAAATTTTGTTTGCCTCATTAATATGTTTGTTCATGATTAAAACAATCATAACTTAATTATTACTAAATACTTGAACGTTTTCAAAGTCTAGTTATTTCTTTTTCGTAAAAACGCTGTACAAACTCCCTATAATACGTAAATTTACCTTACTTACGATTCATGTGCCAACCGTTTTTCTACATTCTATATGTTTTAGAAGATGGAACAAGTATGGGGAAGAATGTGTTGATATGTGTGTAGCGATTGTTTCTAATTAAGCACACTTAAGTTATTGATTGGTCGCATGAAACCAATTGCCAAACACAATTTGTCGTTTTCTTTTCAAAGTCATCTTTGCGGTTTGCATCGTCCCAGTGTTCCGCGCATTGCATGTGTGTTTCCTTTGCCACCCCTGGCCAACCGTTCGCGTCAGACGTTGAAGACACGCACACCACCACAACGCTCTATTTGACAGCTGACGTGTGTGGTGTAATAACGAAAACAAAAGAAGAAAGAAAATTCTGCTGCTTTTGTAAAAAACTTGTGTCCGCGTCCGTGAAAGAAAAACATGCCACCTGTGGTGGTCCTTATCATGGCCGAGTGATCCTCGCGCGTGACGAATAGGTGCGTTCCAGACTCACTGGCTCCTCTGGTCCATGGGACGGGGCTGTCTGTGTGCGTTGCGTTGCGTCGAGGAAGATTCGTCTCCGTCGAACACACTACCAACAACAACAACAACGGCCCAGGCGCTGATTGAATTGACATTCAAGTGACATTCTATCGTCTCTGGTGTGTCGAGCAGGCGATCCATCGTCGTCGAAGGGGTGAAAAATTTCCCTCTAACTAGTTGCAGGCTCTGCCTGGCCTGCCGAGCACCGCCAGCAATCAAACGGGAACAGATCAATCAACAGGCCTGTGGTCGCTGCAATCAAAGGTTTTGCATAGATTCGTGCGCCACCGAGCGTGAGCTGTGTGGTTCGAGTGTCCGGTTAACGATGCGTAGCCGCAGCAATTCCGGTGTCCGGCTGGACTACTATCAGCGGATCGTGCACCGGCTGATCATGCGTCACCAGCAGCCGGTAACCGGCCTCTTTCCGGCCAGTCCGCAAACGCAGCACGCGTGGGTAAGTGTAT
>JXXA01005286.1:0-13868 GCA_000956255.1 Anopheles punctulatus | reverse complement strand
GGGGGGGTTGCATTTTTCCTATTCAAATTTTATCAGCAACAACCTGGTGCGGCTGCAACTGATTCGCCATTTTCGCTCGGCTACGTTCGCCTAGCGATTGAATCGACCGAACCGAACACGGAATTGAATCGGATTAATTTCTATTTTATAGCGCAGTATTATGTACTTTAATCAGATTGCAGGTTATCTCGCTGGCTTCTGGTGTCGTTGCAGCGACGCGATGCAGCTCGAACGTGTGTGTGTGTGAGTGTGTCTGTTTCTTGCTCGGAACTAACATCGATTTCACCAAACCGGATCGGAAAGAGAGTATGGGCGAGAGAACGGTAAGCGTGATGGCGAGCAAACGATGCTGGCGTACTGGCGAGAAAACAACCCCACTGCAGCAGTGGCAGACGGGAACGTTGCACGTTGCACTTTATGCGGCTACGGCTTCCCCGGGTGTAGTTAGTTTTTAGTTGCAATTATTGCGAAAATTTCGGCAGTCGATTAGTTGCTAGGTGGCGTTGTGCCTTGCGGATGCACAACGGCTCTAATGCATGAGCGGGCTTCATGATGCGGTTGAACGAATTTTCAACCAGAACCGCACCGACCGTCCGTTCTCCGCGCGTTTGCGAACCGTACAAAACCTCCACCTCACGGTGCGATGAGGCGGCGAGCTTCATTATTATTATATCGGGACATCATTGTACCCCGTTTGGACGGTTTTTACCGTTCGCACACTTTTCTGGCCTCGCCGGCTCCCGTGATGACTAGTATTGAGCGCGGGGGTTCAACACTCCCGACTGGATCCGCTACCGAGCATCTGGTTTTTAATAGCAATTTCGATAACCGGCCGATAATGAAGTTGCTCGCGAAATTTATTGCCTTTGCGCTAGTCGCTGGCCTACCGGCGGCACCGTCCACACACATGCACCGCCGACATTGTGTTTTTCAGTGGAGTTTGAAAATTGGATTTTTGAATTTCATCTTCCCTCTTCGCCCGGGACGTGGGGAGCTGACGCATGGAATTCAATTAGAGCCGCTGTTGCGCTGGCAGTACGAGGTTATGTGGCCACCACTGTTCGTACGTTTGTGGGATAATATTTATAAATAGGTGAAGAGAACAAAGTATGCAACTATTTGATTCCCGAACTTCTCTTCAAATAAATCGAACGTTGGCTGATAAAAAAAAAAAAACTGTCCCCAATGGATCACCTTGCGATCCATCCATCAGACGAGTAATTGTCAACACAACACTGGCTTTAGTTGTGTACGGCTGTTTGCTGGTGCTCCGTATCATCTGTCTGGTGTGTCATTCTACGGGTAGATAAGGACTGAGCGTTTTTTCCACTGCAGATCATACCGGCTAGATGTGGTAACAAAAGTTACCACGGTGGAACTCCTAAATGCTAGAAGCATAGCGCTGGGGTGCTGATGAAAATGATAGTGGAGCTAAAAATGGTCTGGTCCACTTTCCGCCACCGGAGCCCCTCTTTCCCCCCAAAAGGGCAGGTATTTTACCGCATGATTTCAGCGTGAGCTCGCGAAGTCAGAGCCGTTAGGTAAATATTTAAACAGTGTTCCTCGTGGTTTGGATAACAGGCGCCTTTCCCATCCGAATGTCGCTACCGCACCTTCGGTACCATGGTGACAACTCAAGGTGGCGCGATGGAATTCAGAGAGAGAAAGAAAGAGATAGGGAGGTGAATCAACCATCGAACGATAGAAAGAATTGGTAAAAATGGGTAAAAAAAAAATTTGAACACTTTCTTTCTGATAGTTATTTTTTCAAAATCGATATCAAAACCTTCTGATAAATCACGATACATTGCGATACATTTTTAGAATTTATCATAAATTTAAACATTTATTGCTGGTTTGTTGGTGAGAGAATGATCTAGTATTGACTTTTTAAATTGTAAAGTAAGTCTAAAACTAAATTGCAAACAGGAGAAAACAGCTGAATCAATCCACTGAATAATCGTAAAATAAATCTAATCATTTTCTAACGTTCTAGCTACTAATAGAGTTCTAATACAACATTCGATGCTCTCCTTAAGGATAGAGTTAATAGTAAGTTTTCGTTAAATATTCGGCAAACTATCATATAAAAAAATATGTTACGCTGAGATTGGAACGAGAAAAAAAATTAATGCATGAGTTAAATTTTTTTATTCATTTCTTTGCGCTTCATGCGGTATGTTGGCCTTTTATTTCGTAATTTATCGACAAAAAGTGCAACAAAAAAAACCGCACCTCTCATTCGTTTCACTCGATCCTTAAAAACGGCTTTACAGCAGACTCTACTGATATCCACGTGATGCGATAACGTAACGCGTACGCTGGGTCCAATCTTCACGGCACGAGATCCCGGCCACGGTCCAGACCACGTAACCTCAAATATCGTTGACTTTCGCTGCTGCGTGGTGCGACACAACCTCATCACCGGTCCGTCGTGCCGGTGGCGGTGATGTCGACGGTGTTGAACAACGTTGTCATTGCTGCTGGTTGTCCCGGCTGGTAGTGTTTATCTGGTTGGGTTTCTGTTTGTCTACACGGTCGGAGCATCGACGGCGCGGGAACTGACTCAGCCGTGTTTGAAGGTGCACAGGGGTTTTTTTTCTACTGCTGTTGCCGTGTTGTTACTGTTGTTTTTGCTCCGACTATGCTTTCCCCTCACATTCCGTTCCGTGCCGTTGTTTGATTGCATCTTCAAACAAGATAACGTATGCGAGCTGCGCGCGCGCAGCGTATCGAAATTTCTTCCAGCCTGACCAGGATCCAGCGTCGCCGACGGGGGCGAATAAATAAGTCCGGCAGGAGTTGGAACCTTCCTTCCTTGGAATGTCCGCTTTATTCAGTAGAGCCCGCCGCTCGTCATGATTAAAATGTCCGTCGTCTGCGGTCGGCCGGTGCTGCTGGTGGTGGGAGGGACTGCTAACAAGCAGTCCTTGGCATAGTTTTTACTGCGTCCCGTGAAGACGCAGTTTGCGTTTGTCCCACACCGATGATCCGTTAAGTCGTGCATGACTGCCGGCACTAATTTGTTGATCTTGTTCTTTTCTCGAGCCGAGCCGAGCCGAAGCAAATCGTCTGGGGTGTTTGTGTGTTTTTTTTCTCGTAAACCAGCATTTTCGACGAATTTCGTCCCGAGCCGGCGCTGATCTGTTCTGTTCCGTTCCTAATGACAATGTCTGTGTAAGCGTTGCCGTATTTTTTTTTCTTGCCGTAGCCCCGGGGAACACCCGAAAACGGACCCGACTGTCGAAGATGCCGAAGAACTTTCCCAACCACACAGGGACGGCCGTGTCATCAAGAACCCATCAATCAAAAGTCTTTCAATCACACTTTCAAACACATTCGTTGGTCACTTGCCGTCCCCCGCCAGCCGTGTGGTTCGCGGTGGCAGCAGAATCTTTGGTCATTATTCAGCTACCTCCCCGGGTCATGTCCGGGAGAGAGTGTAACGGCAAAAAGTGTGGCAAACAGTAGACTTTACCCGACGTCGGCCGTGCGGATCGACAAGACAGCGGGGCCTACGTGATGCTAATGTAATGCCACTTCGATGACACATATCGTCACTGCTTCGGGAACGGCGCGGAAGAATTTTCCCGCTGATAATGACTCCGCGGTTGGCGACGGACGGTACTTGAAGTTTCGCTCACCAGACGTCACTCATTTGCTGTTGGTCGGGCGGTGATGCGTTCTGGTTGGCCCGACCCGCCGGCCAGCTTTGCCGGCTTCTCTTCTCCCCGCAAGACACGCTAGCAGGATGAACCCATCCGACATGAAGTTGTCGTCGGCGTTTTCCGTATCAAATTTCCTCGCCGTTGACAAATATTTTTGGGTTCGAGACTGGCCGGGAGGTTGCGTTCATTCACCACCACTCTCCGTGCGCGGTGTTTGTTCTCTCGTGTGAAGCGCGACGGTTTTTTTTGAGGAGGGGTGCCGCGAGCCCGACGCCCGACCCATGTGGCAGGGTAACTCCGGCGATCAAGATGTTTGTAGTGCTTAATGCTCATGTTTGATTTGATTTATTGAATGTTTTCTCACCAAAATAAAGCCACCTCCGGGCGAAGGAGAAGTGAGCCGCGTGCGTGAATGTTTACGCTGCCATGTGTACGATGCATGTGCGTGTGTGTGTGTGTGTGTGTGTGTGTGTTTGGTTTGTTTGACAGATTTTTATCATGGAACAGAGTGGTCCATTGTTGGTGTAATCGTTTGGGTGAGTGATTTCAAGGAATCATGTGGTCTGCTGTGCTGTGACTGGCGAACGAATGATGTGGAAGCAACGTTTTTTTTTGTAATATCGCTTTTCATTTTATTGTAAAAATGAAATCTACAATAAAAATTGTAAAATTTTCAACAGTTCAGAATCAATATATTATAATTTGTTTTAATTTTTGCGATAAAATTACCAATTGAACTCAATAAAAAAAATATTAACAAATTCTAAACAAATTCACTTCCAATGAACAACAAACGATTAAAATATTATCGCTCTATTCCATCGTCTAATGCCAACTACACTTGCCTGCCGGCAGAGTCGTTTGATTGCTTTGTATAGCCCGGGGCTTCCCAACCCTTTTTCTACCGTTACCCTTCCGGGAAACGGTTCCGATGGAAAGCGTTCATGTTTGTTTTGATAGTGTGCAGGAGGGCGGATTTGTAATGGATTGTTATTGCCGGACAAATAGCGCAAACCGTTTGCGCTCTCCTGCACGTCATCGAGGAGGAAGCTGGCAGTTCAACGAGCAACGGTCAGCCATACCTATAATTGGTCGCGTTCCGGCACGTGTCAACCATGCGGGAATGTATAGGAGAGCTATTTAACGAACTGTCCTCGTTCAAATTCAAATTTAGTATGAGCTAACGTGTGGAATTAGAATAAAATAGATTGTACAGTAAAGTGATCTGAATTATAGAGTCATATTTATTAGTACCATCCTTAATAGGTTTTTTTTTACCTCTAAAACTTGTGTTTCATTGTATAACGTTCTTTCAACATAGCGTGAGCTGAATGCAAATTTGCTCAGTTGATTGTAGTCGAGCTGAATAGAATGTATTGATGACCTAGGAGTATTTGGGAATTAGCTTTCGGTTGTTACAAATGTAACTAGAAACAGATTTGACTATTGATGTAAAAAATATAGAATTTTATGGATTTGATAAACCTTTCTCTCAATTTTCAAACAATATTTTAAAAATTTCATATTTTTTATCTCCATTTCCTTTCCGCAGGTATGTGTTCCACATCTTCTTCCACAAAAGTGCAGCAAAACGGACCTATACGAATTGGAGTAAGATTATGACTAATGGAAATGCATAGTTTCGCAACACTTTGCAACTGACGGCGCAAGTACTGGGATCAATATAACAGATGCCAAATTACGATTACATTGTTTTCGGGTGCAAATGAAAACCTCGTTCAGAAGAAAGGGATCTATGAAGCATACGAAGGTGCTCGGTGCGACTGCACTAGGGCTAGGGCACTCGAAAGTCGACGCGTGCTGCCACCGACGCTATCGACACTATCCGTGGCAACGAAGACTCTGGTCCCATCGTGCGTTGGGCCCTAAATATCTACACTGCAGGGGCACAAATCTCCCCATCGGCGACGCTCCGTCATCGATTTGTGAAAGGCGTACGATCACGCTTACTGCAATGCACTTGACACTGGAGGGTCTGTCTTTCGATTGGTGCTGTAGGGTGCGAGGTAATCGACAGGAGCGAATGCTACTTCCAGAGCAAGCACAGACATTCCAGAGCACCGGCGCACATCCCGAAAAGTAGGCTTAGATGTAGCGCATGGAGGATTGTTTTTAACTGCCATTTGAAGCCGACGAAACTCCTGGCGAACGGATGCGTTGGTGGCACGAAAAGCGGGACGCGTATTTCACTTCTAATGCCATCCATTATTTATAGCCTACTCTACGGGTACGGCTTGGCTACACCAAGCTGCCGTACGTAAATGCATTGCTGCGATAAAATCCTCACCACCGCAGTGGAAGCTCCTTCGGAAGTTCCTTCCGATTTTGGCATACTTTCTCGAAAAAGGGCACATCCCTCCCCCCTCTCTCCCTCGAAGAGCTATTTATGCTTGCAACGCACACCTCCACGCTGGAAGAGACAGAAGCGAGAGAAAGCGAGTGAGAAGCAGAAGGGAGATAGAGAGAAGGAAACTAGATAGCGTCACGGCTGCCTGGCTGCAACTCATCTGCCAAATCGGCAGTCGCAGGGAGCGGGCAACTTGCCGGAGCGGCAACATTTCAAATGCAGATAATACATAAAAGTTTTATTGGATTTTAAAGATCTTGTTTATTTGAGGCGGACGGCGGCCGGCGAAACCGGCGACGGGGTTCTGCTGACATTGCAGTCGGAATGTGCATGCAGAGTGCGTTGGCGGCGAGCTGGTTGTTGGAGTTTTTCGTTTTGATTTGTGGCCCTGCTCGTGCTCGTTTTTGCTGCCCTCCTAGTGCCGAAAGTGCAACGGGGTAGTTTTCCTGCTTTCTGTGCAACAGAAAACACAAGAAAAACATCGCAGAAAGACACAACCGAGCGGAGTAGGCGATGAGCTGGCAGTTTCCGTTCACGGCTTGCGAGACGTCGCTGGTCTCTTTTTGGCGTGTGGTAGTTTAATTCGCTGTTTACTTGCCTTCATTGCCTGGCTAGTTGCTTTCCCCCCTATTTGGCGCTGTTTGCGTCCCACGTTTCGCGGTGAAGTTCGAAAAAAGTGCTACTGCGAACTTTTCCACTATCCGGACTAGTCAGTTCTTGTTTTCCACCCCACACACACACACACACGCCCGCAATAGACAGACAGACGGACATGAACAGATTGAACGGTGATTGGTATGATTTATTTCGCTCTTTTGGGAACTTTTATGAGCGGCCATGAAAGCGGCGGAGAAGTTCCTTTGCAGTATGCCGCGCTAAGGTCAAGCGTCTGTTCGAGTCGGCGAGGTTAGGGAAAAAGAAAGAATGTACAGGGGAGAAAAAAAGAAAACCCCGGGAATCATGCCCGGCCCATTCAGTGTAGTGACCCGGCGAACTTTTTGAAGGACTTCCGATGATAACATCGTTATTTGTATCGGTGGCCGGGGCTCGCACGGGAGGGGAGCTTCCCGTTCGTTTGGAGGAAAACAAACTCTCCTACATCCCTATGGAGTGGATGAGAGGATGGGGAAGAAAAAAAACAACCTAACGCCAAAGCAACCCTCTCCCGCGCAGGGTAGGTTATTCTGCCCTCCATGCCGAGGAGTTGATAAAGCCGACAGGCAAGCGTTTTCCGTTGAGCCACACGGTCGGCCGGAAACTTTTCGATGCGCTCATTTAGCCGAATGCGAAGGGTTAGGTCCGAAAGTTGGTGCAAAAGTTTGGCCGGCAGAGTGTTGCGTTGCGTTGTGTTGCCGTATTTGGGTCCCTTGGGTGGGCGTGGGGAAGCTTCTGTGGGGTGTGTGTTTGTGAGCACGCTAGCCCCGAAATCGCATTTCCGGTCGACGTCGGTGAATGTTGATTTCTTTCTTTTTGGCCGTCGCTAGAATGCGCTTCGTTCGGGGCCTGGGTTTTGGGCATTGGAGATTTTAAGATGGGCACTAGTGTCGTGTCTTCCTGTGTCAAGTGAAGGAGTTTTGCTTCCGGGTTTGTTTTTTTCCCTACTTCCTTGCATTCCATACAGCCTGACGCAGCGAAATAGTTTTAAATGGGATAATTTTATTTTCTCGACACCGACACCGGCGAGTCTTAGCCCCGGTGTGACGTTCCGGACATCCACTTCAGGGACGACATTCAGCAGATTGCACGCGAACGCGAGTTGCCCGGTGTATCCAACTATTTCGGGTTGGATTACTTTTTATCGTTCCGGCGAAGACGACAGCAGGCGTCCGGAACAATCCCTGTTAGCCGTTTCCGTGCCGTTTCGCTTCGCGGTGTCATTTTGTCACACGTGCGAAAAGTCCCCGGGCGAAGTCGAAAAGTCACCCGCACGCACGCGGCGGGGCCCGGGGCCGCTAGTAACAAAACTATAATAAACAGCAGCAGAACCAAAAAAAAGGGTAGAATCGTGAGTATATGATTTGAAAACTTTGCAAGCGGAAATCCCCAAAAAACCTCATTTCGGTTCCGGTTGGGAAATGGACTGCGAAAATGGCACCCGGGCAATCGTGTGATCCGTGCCCGCTGGAAAACAGTGAAGGAGGAACAAAGAGGCGTACAGAAGGAGAGCGAAAAAAAGGAAAATAACAACATTGGAAAGATTGTCTACGTTCATTTTTTTTGCTATTGAGAATGCTTCTGTTGATCCGCATTCCACACGTCTAACGAAGCTTCGTTTACTGTCGCTCGTTTCGCTTTGCTTGTGGTTTCTTTTTGGTGGTGGGCCGGGCCATTGGGACATCACCAACGTGCCGGGGCTCCTATGAGATTATGGAGACACCAGAGTGGGTAAGGAGGACAGAGAAAAAAAAAACGGAATCGGAACCAAAACTGGTTAGCTGGAAGGAAACGGGGCCTCGCCGTTTCGACCACTACTAGCTAGCAGCGTGGAAACTATTATCTCGTTAAAGAGAAGATAATGTGCCAACGCATAGCTCGTAAGTTCGTAGGGCCAAAATCATGAACATTATCTCCATCATCATCATCATCATCATCATCATCGACGTCATCTTTCGGCAAAGCCAGACGTCGTCGTAAAGATGTTACTCCTGTTGCATTTTGGACCATCGCAATGCTTTATGTGTGTGTGCTAGAAGGGGGAAAAAAATAAAAGTTTAGTGATACGATATCATCATAAAGCGGGACGATGTTCGCTCCGTTCGGTGTGCCATTTTTAACTGAATTGAATGATGCCGACGGTGGTTTTGTTTTGGGGGTTTTTACGAGCCAGCAGCGTTTAAAAACGAATGTTCTCAAAAAGTCTTCGAGACTCGAGGGCGTTTGTTTTGCGAAGAACCCGAAATTAAAAACCATTTAAAGGCGCTAAACGAAAAATGAGTGGCGTCAATTATGTTAGCTTAAAGAGCAGTTAAGTTTAGTTTACTTGGAGTGTTGTTTTTTGCTTCGGTTGCATGCGGCTCGCAGTGTCTACGAGTAGCTTCAAATTCTCCGGGTGCGTTCGTTTAGCAATCATTAGCATCGGTAAAGACGATGTGCGCTGGACGAAAGAAAAAAGCCCTCTTTCTGCCAGATTGGTGCTATTAATAATAACTCCAAAAATAATTAATGACGTTGTCAAAACTGTTCGGCTGTTCGGGCGATTCGGAAAGCGGTGTGCATTAAACGCACATTAGAAGCGGACGGCTGGCGGAGAACGGGGTGAGCCCGGCAGAGGTGGAAGGTTTAAAGTTTTGCACACCGAAGCCGATCCCTTGCCGTGGCTGTGACGTGCCCATCCGGCGCACCAGCGATGCAGCAGCTGTGTGCACTTCTATTTAACTCTTAATGAACATCCGCTGCATTTGTTGGATGAGGCCGAGTGAGGGAAAAAAGTGCTTCATTCCCTGACCCCGTAATACAGTCTCGTGCGCTATTTTTTTGTTGTTGTACCGTCTGGATCGTGCGCATCGGTGATGGGTTTAGAAGTGCATCGACGGAAGAGTTTAGAGCACCGGCAGCGACTGGAGGCCGAAAAATAAACTGGATAAAGACGACGCCTTTTTCCGTGCGGCGGTTCTATTAAAGCGACCGTGCCGGCTTCTATTTGCAGCATCATCCGAGTGGGTCTTTATTTTTGTATATTCCACTCGTATCGGGCAGTGATGCGGGAAAACTGTACGAAAACCATCGGAGCAACCCTGGGCAACAAAGTTTCGAGGCTGAAGCGTGTGGAACTCACTTGAGCGAGTTTCGGAACTGGACCGGTGGTGCTGCGACCAGCGCCCGGGAAAATATCATTATTCTTCCGCCACATGAAACGCTCCCAACCGCAGCATCACTTCCCGGTTGCGGATGCGATGTCGAAAGGGAGAGAGAGAGAGAGAGAGAGAGAGAGAGGAAGGGACGTTTGTCAAAACCAACTGACGGTTGGTTGAGTGATAAATTAAAATTCTCGCCTCAACCTGCCCTTCCCCCATGGAGGCCGTTCCGTCGTCCTTAGGAATTTTATCATTGACCAGAGGACCTTCTCCAATACACTCTCGCTTGGAGGATCAACCAACAGGCGACGAATCGCATGAATCACGACCGTCAGTAGCTTTTTTGGTGGTATCCTGGTTGGAAAGGTCCTGTTTTTTTTTGCATATCGAGGTGTCTTTTGCGGGGAGCGCTTTAGCTGCCCGGTACGATAGAAGAATATTAATCAAAATATTCAAATTGCACCCTCTTACGGCACCTCCGGTGATTGTCGGTGAACCAGAGCATGATCCAGGCATCGTGCATAGAAAGCCGTTAGCACAGGACAATCAACAACACTGGTAACCGTTGTTTGCAGTGCAGCGAGTGGAGGTGCACACGATTTGCTGATGATTTGCTCGAAGCATCTGTAAGCCGAGGGATATGTGTACCTTCGTTGGGGCCGAAAGCATTCCAATTTGTGAGATGGACATTAGGTGGGCTGGAAATATGTTTATGCAATACTTGATTTTTAAATGACTTGTTACAATTTAGAAAACTAGAATTAGAAAGTAAAGAATGGGTGGAAAGCTGTTTCGTGGTTGTGGCGAACTTTTTCAGCCATGTTTTTAAAGCTTTAAAAATTACATGCAATTACATACAATGAATGAATATTGTTAGCTGCCTTTTTTGATTTTTGTATACATTTTTTGTATTGATTTTTTGTTTGAAAAACAAAGTTTTTTCTTTGCTTTTTGCTGTTAATTGCCAGTAGCTATTTGCTTATCAATATTGCGTCTGTGTATTTTAATGGGTTTGATGAGTTTAATAGCTTTCCAGCACGAAAATCTGCTTGCCAGTTGCCAGTAAGGATGCGTATAGAGATATCGTTGCACTGGCAGCTTTTCGCATGGCTTTTCCCGCGTGAAATAGCACTCTTTAGGCGATCACCGAGTTCACTTTGAAGTGTTCACAGCGTGTTGTTTGATGTTTGCGTAGGTCGCACTACTACAAGCGCACGGGCAGACCTTCAACACACTCCGTTCGCTGTCACGGAAGGTGATGCCAGTGTTGTATGGCAGAAGACAGTGGGATGGGAGAAAAAATCATCTACTTCCTATCGATATTGCCCGCCGACATCAGAGGGCAAATTTACTCCACTTCTAATGGGGATACCCGTTCGTAACGAAACCCGGCGTGCGTACCGCACCGTGCTTGGGAGAATGGACAAGAGAGGGGAGTTTGAACTGCGCCCCCGTTTCCCACAGTTTCAATCTCTCATCGAACGGATCGGTGTAAGGACGAGTGGAAGCAAAGAGTACGCAGCATAACAAAGCGCCGGTATGAAAGCCGGTCGGTTAAGCATCGTTCTTCACGCCGTTCCGCCGCTATGCGCAGTCATAACACAGAAAAAAAACATCATGCGTGTGCGAAGCATATTGCGAAATAAAGCACAACTGCATTAGCATAATTATATAATACACACCAAAACGTGCAAGTAATTCACACTTTACGCCTTATGAATACCGTGTGCGCCTTTCGAACGGTTGGGGCGTACCGTGGCCCTAGCAGTCGCCCTAGCCTGCCTTATCTGGGTGTGTGCATGCACACGCACCGATAAACCGTCGGCCACCTCCTCCGCCCCCCTCCCTCTTTCCTTTCGCTCTCTCCTTCTTCATCTCGAAAGTGCTCAGGCGAAGGTGTTGTGCCCGACACCTTGCGCCGAGCGGTTGCCTTTTGTGCGAGCAACACACATAATGCAATCAAGAGCGCAGCCTGATTGGGTCGGGCCGGTGTAGGTGTGTTGTTTTCGCGCTGGTGTTGTTGTTGGTGAGTTGATTTGAATATAGAGATGACAGTGGCCGCTTCTTCCGGTGCGGCGGGGTGTGGCCGGGTGGCTTTTTTCCCTTTACTCCCGTACATCCTGCCAGCGACAGTTCCGTCGGATGTTTGTGTCAGCGAGTCGGTAAGTTTGTTCCCGTTCGGTTGGAATATGCTGCACGCACACCACTAGCCGCGCCTCTACCCGAAGCGCACGGAGTGAAATATTAATATTGTTTTCATTCCAAAATTTGTCATTTCCGGAACGCGGTTTATTGGATTTTTCTCCGCGAAATCGGGTGCTCTTGCACGTGTTCGTGGTTCGATTGGCAGGAAATAGATTCCCGTTGGATCTACGGGATGCGCACAGCACCACGAATAAAAGATAATTGTTAGGAAATTAATGAAATAAATAATGCAAAATCTTTTGCTTTAAAAAATTAAAAAATTAAAAAAAGGGTATTAAAAAGTCTCGTTTCATCGTTATTTAAAATTGGAATAAATTTTGATCGTAGACTTAAATTAAAAGTATTTCTTTTTATTACTACAATGAGCTGCAACGTTTCTAAAACATCAGCAATAAACAACGCTATGCTACTCCGCCTAAGCGCACCTTCGAAGCTACAAACTCGTTAATCCTATTTAATTAACTTCAGTTATTTTTATGACACTAGAAAGAATCGTTTCTCAACCCCTCAAGCCCCTCGCGAACGAGTTTTCTCACCACCGATGTTCACCGTCGTTCCGTAGCGCGCTTGACTCGCGGCGTACGAGATGGAGTTTCCATCACACTTTAATGGTTCAACATAAATCAATCATTTACGGAACCATCATCACGCCGGGGCGTTTCTCGCCTGACTGGCCGTGGCTCTCGCTCGCGAGCACCCGTTCGGTTGCGCTCTTTTGATCGGAGTTGAGTATTTATAGTTCGGCTTTTGAGCTGTTAAGATGCGCTATTTACGCACTGAAACTTTGCTTTGCGATGCTCCAGGCACACATTTCCACACCCTGCCTGACGTTTCATTCATCACGGTGGAAAGGCCTTTCTTCCGGGTATTTTTTTTTTGATGATTTTTCTTCACTCTACTCTTTTATCTTGCTCACGTGTCAATCGTTGCCTTCATGTGTGACGGTCGAACATAGTGGCTCGGTTTACGCGTCGTCGTCGTTACGTGTTGGAGTCGTTGACATGGAGGCGCATGGTGTCTTGTGTGCGTTTGGTATGGTGTGAGTGACGGGTTTAAATTCCTATAATGGATTACGCAACGCTTAGTGACAATATATTGTAATCGATCAGGAAGAACCGAATGAGAAACGTTGGATTTGCAAAAAAATTGAGACGTCGATTGTTGAGAGTAAACTACGTGCAACAAATTTAATATACCAGCTCTCCGAAAAGATTAACACTTCTCGTTCCTTTAGGTACCATTGTTTGATGCTCTTCTTGGATTTGCACTTCCTGGAAGTAGGATTTGTCAATACGATGGGACAGTTGAAAAGTCTCATTAAAGAGGGTTAGCTTTTCGAAGCCTCCAAGAACTTTTCATTAGGCTGGGGTTTCTTAGAATAAGCTGAAAGAATTTCAAAAATGCTTCAAGGGGTCGAAACGCACCTCCACAAATAACCACTGCCTATCCTCACTGCCAATTAAAGTTTATTTATCACAAAACCAAAACACGCTTACTCTCGCCCCATTGATCGGAGTCGTATCCGTCCTCCACACAGGTGCACCTAATGGCCGTGCATGTGGTTGTGAAGTCAATCGGCCCTTGTCGCTATATTGTCACTGCTTGTCCGAGTTTCCAGGGTGGTTGGGCGTCTCAATTCATCAGTGCGCTAGTAATTCATTGAATGGAACAACCCACTGACTAACCGTTTCGTTTTGTTATGCACCCGGGGTGGTGTGGCTGGCAAAAGGGAGGTGAGGGTGAATTAAACGACTGCATATTGCTCGGAACGGTTGTCTCTGATTGCTCTCCACACGAAGCGGCAACGTAAAGGGCACCCGGTGTGTGTGTGGG
>JXXA01005284.1:0-11753 GCA_000956255.1 Anopheles punctulatus | reverse complement strand
AAAGAACGTATCGAAGTATTGTTCATCGGGCGCACTGCGCTCGTCGGACAGCCGTCGCTCCTGTATCCGTTTCTCGGCCAGCTTCAGGGCCTGCGCCATCGCGAAGCCGTGGGGTTTGACGAGCTTCTGGAAGTCGGCCCGCTCCAATCGATACACCTCACACACCTCCAACGCCACCACGCTCACCGTGCGCACCGCATCGGGCCGAAAGAGGGCGATCGCACCGAAGTTTGCGCCGTCGATCAGATGGCCCAGCTCGACGCCCTCGGCCGTGTAGACGGCGGCCGTTCCGTGCGCCAGAAAGTACATGGAGTTGGCCGCACCACCGGCCGCCAGTATTGTGTCCTGCTCGAGATACAGCTCAAAGCGCAGCTGATCGGCGATGTCCTGCAGGACGTAGACGGGCAGCTCGCGAAACACGTCCGCCCGGCTCAGGAACGGTGCGTAGGCGATCTCCATCAGCACCGTGCGGCGCAAGTTATCGGACGCCTGCGTACGAATCGGGCGCACGTCGTAGTAGTGCATCCGGTAGTGGCAACCGAAATGGCGGGTCATCTTCCGGTGGATTGGTGCGCCCGAGCCGTTTCGTCCGGCAGAACGCATCGATCTCGTTCAGGATCTCGTCGTAGCGGGTGCTGCTGGCGTCGGCGGTGATGATCGTGCGGATCAGCAGCAGCAGGATGTAGGTCGACCAGATCCAGCCCCCGAGGAGCAGCAGCGATTGCGTCCACTCGTGCAGGAAGTGATGGGTGGCGGACAGCGAATGCCCACCCTGGAGGCTAATCTTGAGCGTGATCATCATCGCGCGGAGGTAGCGATAGGCGACGGTTGCGTTGTACTCGAGATCGCTGAGCCGGGCGGCCATGTACGCCGCGCAGTGGGAGGTCGCCGGGACGTGGTCCTCGAAGTAGGCTCGGTAGTTGGCACCGACGGGAAGGCGCGCACGGTGGGCGATCGGGTAGTGCAGCTGATCCCGCCCCTGATCATGACTCCAGAGCACATCGACCAGGAAGTGCGACTCGAAGCGGCTGTCGTCCAACAGGACCAGCGTGAGCAGCGGTATGGCGTACAGCAGGCAGGTGGTCCAGTGGAGTACGTACAGTGTGTCCATGATCGGCTCCAGATATCGGATCTGCTTCTCCGACAATCCGAGCAAGCTTCGCGCGACCGTGCCAAAGTACCAGTTGATAGCCTTGAAGCGCCAGACGCACAGCAGGTACAGATAGATCACCATGCCGAGGTAGACGGCGACCGCATCCTGGTAGAAGCCCACGACCAGCTCGTCCAGCATTAGCACGTACGGCACGAACAGCAGCATCCGGTTGAGGACGTTCCACCAGCGCAATCGGTGGCGTACGATGCGATCCGGATCCAGCACCACCTCACCCCGGCTCACGTAGCCCGTCGTCAGCTTCAGTGCGAACTCCAGCCCAAGCAGCGTGCACAGCGCACAGTCGAACAGCTGCAGGCGCATCAACACCCCGAGCCGCAGATGGGGCGCAAACGCGAACGCGAATCCAAGCGTCAGCAGATGCAGCGTCAGCACGGCGTACATCAGCATCTCCCACCACTTGCGGACGCTGCTGAACGGATGCACCACGTAGGGTGGTAGCTCCTGCACTTGGCGCTCGTTTTCGGCCGCGATCTTCGTGCGGCTGCGGTAGTGGATGTGCGTTTCGGGATGGCTCGGTGAGATGAGGAGCAGCGTGCGAAGGTGCCGGAGGCAGCGGGCGGCCAACGACGTGCCGGGCAGGATCGGTGGTAGGTGTGTGTCGGAATCGCCCAGCCGGAGGACGGCCGGAAGCGAACAACGATGAGCTTTCGGTGACATTTCCGGTTCAAGTTGGTCCGTAAAGATTGCTCCTTTTTCGGGTGGTTTTTTTTCTTTTTCTTTTGTACTACCATGGGTTACTGTGATTGGTATGAACAAATGCGTTTTACAATCATTTTTATTAAATGAGACTGTTTCTTGGGACGGCATGACAAAAATGTAAGTGTAGGTGAGTAGATTAAATCTCTTTTTTTTTAAATACATTATTTTTACTTCAAGCCAGCCCGAACAGTCTCTAATAAATAATGAAAAAATATCGCCAAACTTCTGTTAAAAGTGATGTCCGTTTCTTCACTAGATGGGCACATCTTTAACGTGAAAAAGATGTTTGAAAAAAATTGAACTCTTTTTAAAAAAATTCCACAGATCAGTTGGGTTGATCCAACATAATGGAGAAGTTTTACAAAAATATCTCACATTTTCTAACACGGTCTTTGCACCAGTTTTCGGCAAGGCAAACAGGAAGTTTTCGTGCTTGAGAGTTTTAAATAGTATATAAAATTGCAGAGTTGTTTTTTAAAACTTTTGAAATTTGTTTAAAAATTATAATTTGCTTAAAATAAAATCGCGCTAATTTATTCTGTGCAAAAGTTCTTCAAAACTCTTAGAACAAACTTGAAAAGCAAAAGCTAAGGATTAATGTTATTTCTTTTCTTCTCTAAATGAAGGCGTTTCCAGAAGAACATGTGGCTGATTTTTTTAATGTGGCAGAAAACATGTTAATACATCCATTTTTAATGAAAAAATTCCTCGAATCCTGACTTGAACAACCTAGGCGACCTAGACCTGGGCAATTTATCCATCAATTGAACTATTATGTTATCTTCTTTGCAAAAAAGAAACATAAATATCGGAAAGTTTTTCAGGTTTTCGTGGATGAAATAATGATTCCACTAATTTGCTGCCGGCAAGTTTTCCGGCCGCGTTATCCGGTAAGAAATCCCTCAACTGAATTGCTCACCACAGTTCGTCACCAAATATGGTAGTGGCTTCACCCGGTGCCCGTTTCAGGGAAGAAAAAAAAATCTGCGAAACGGCAGCAAACCATGGAAATGTTGGAAGAAAAACCATCATCTCACCTGTGCCCGTGCTTGCGTTGCGAGGCACCCTCCCCCGGAAGGTCGTCCTACCGCGTTCGTCACGTTTCGCGCCGAGTGGCACATGTTCCGTAGGGCTTGAACCACATCACCGCACGGGCATTACGAAGAGCGGCCATTTTCTGCGCTCCTACGTCAGAGGCGGCCACGGTTCGTCACGTTACCGTGCCAGGTGAGCGGAAAAACTTTCCCGCCCCGAACGCACGGTATGTCGAACAAAAAAAAAAAAAAGAAAAGAAAAAAGGAAGGTTTTCCCGGCTTTTGCCCTGGGCCCTGGGAAGCGCCCGGGACTTTCTCTGCACCGGAGCGATATTCACGAGGCGTCGGATTGTTGTGCAATATGTAACCTTTCAGCCGCTGTTCGTGCGCTATTTCAATACGGGCAACGTGCGTTTGCCGGTGCAAATGACAGGCTGTAATGGACGGTTGGAGGCATATGTTTCCCCTGTTCGGTTTGAGATGTTTGTGTCTAAATATTTAATATCACCAGCCGAGCGCAGGAAACCTCAGTCGATCCGGAATTGTTTCAACGTCCATCAAACCCACATTATATAACCGATTCGCACCTCCATTTTCGCATCATCTCGAGGTGTGTTATGAAAAAAAAAAACCCCATCCCCCACCGAATGATCCGGTCATATGCTAATGGCTGCGGTTCGATGACGTTCTTTCCCCTCGCGTCAGGTCAATGCCAGTCGGGGAGGGAGATCATTTATTCATCATATTAACAATTTCACACCGAACGTGAAAAAGAAACGGCGCGCGGAAGGAGGAACCCGGGGCCGATCCTGGGGTTCGTCGCCACCGGCAGGAAAGGCCGGTTGACAGCCGACGAGGTGTGAAGGCGAAGACCGGCGTCGGTTACGAAACACGGTTCGGGTGGAGCTTCGTACGCTTCGCCAGGGTCGCACGAAACAGCTGGACACGAACGACGATCGGCGATCAGTGTCAGTGACCGGAAATCGATTACGACCCGACGAGATTCGCGAATTGCGTTACGAAAGAGGTCAGCGTTCCAAGGAGAATGCTCACCGAATTCTAATCGAATCGAATTGTTTTTGCGGAAGAGCATAGCTTAGCTTGAGGGATGTAAGAGGATAAGGGAAAAATAGGGAAAAATAATAAAATAATAATTTAAAAAAAAAAATAATAGCAACTATTTTTTTACATAAAAATATGTTCAAAATGGCAACTCAACAACCCTCACTGGAAGTTACCCTGCCAACGAGAATACATAGTCGACATAGTCGAGGAACGCTATGGGATGTCATAGTAACCAATCGGTCGGAGCCGTCCATGTTTACGTGCTCCCATCGAACAAGGGGGTTCTTTGAAATTCAAGTCTTCAACGAAGCAAGCGAACCTCAATGACCGAACTCGTGCAGTACAACCCAGCGGACAATGGACACTCTGGGGAGAACGTCCACCATCGCTGTCATCCTTTGGTAAGGGCTGCAAAGCACAAAACTAGCCGTCCAGAAGTCAATAAATCGCCTTCTTCCAGCACCTAACGTGGCTGTCTGGGTTTAATCCGCGAGTGCCACTGCTCAACGTCAGCACCGCCCGTGACCGGAAGGAACTGATCCTGGCGTCGGGGAACACGCTGCTCTTCTACTGCTACGATGGTGAACGTGAGAAGATACTACCGGTTGTTGGTCACGTAAGTCTTTTTCCCCTCCCGGCAACATCTCTTCCTTCTATTTGCGGTACGTTACTGTTGCAGAAGAACGTCGTCAACGTGATCGGTTGTGATGGAAGTGGACGGTTCGTGGTGAGCTCGGACAGCTCGTACTGCATCAACGTCTGGGATCGGCAGGTTGGAGCAGAAACCACACACGCTCCGATCGCCATCCGGACCATCTTTGAGCCGTTCAAAGCGAACGGAGACATCGGAGCTGTGGCGTTGAGTTTGGACGGCAAATATCTTCTCGCCGGAGGTGCAGTCCCGTCCGTGCCGGGAAGTCAGCTGAAGCTGTGGTCCTGGACGGTTGGAAATGATTTCCCGGATGGTAAGTAGCCGCTGCGGGAGGAGAACGTTGTCAATCTCATGTTTGAACGCGTGCCGACAGACTCGCTAACACTTCCGGCCCGCCTGGGACGCATCAAAACCATCCACTTATGCCCGGACCGGGGCCGAAGGAATCAGTTCGTGGTGACGCTGGAGAGTGGAGTCGTTTTCGGTGCGTGGGACAGCAAGGAGCAGAAGCTATCGATGCAGGTGCCGAAGCGGCACGGGTTCCAGGACTACAACGAT
Source organism: Anopheles punctulatus (assembly GCA_000956255.1). Lineage (NCBI taxonomy): Eukaryota > Metazoa > Arthropoda > Insecta > Diptera > Culicidae > Anopheles > Anopheles punctulatus. Next base: position 6,571 of record JXXA01005284.1, on the reverse strand, counting down.
ACGGTGTTTGTGGCCGGCACGGATCGGGCCGTCTCGGTGACGGGTGCCGGTATGGCGGTGCTGTGGAGCAACGACCGGAAGTCGCTGACGGAGGGCGGTGCCTGTGGCAGTGTGCTGCGGAAGGAGTTCCTCAAGTATCTGCACTTGAAGTACGCTTCGATCAACGTGGTCAGGTCGTGCGATGAGAAGATCGTCACCGGCGATGATGACGGCGAGATTCGGTTCTACGACAACTCGCTCAAGATTCTGTACTGGTTCAAGCAGGAAGATTTGGAACCGATTCGGACGCTGTCGTTCGAGCTGGTTGAGACGCGTCAGCGCAAGCAACCGGTTGCGCTGGTCGACGGGGATGACCAGCTGGTAAAGGAAGGTACGCCATTAAAAATGTTTGCGGTCGCAACGTCACAAGTCGCTCACATGTGTCGCTGTGTTCCAGACCCTACCGGCCGGAAGCAGGAAGTCAACATTGAGGAGATCGCTCCGAAGGATGTTTCTTTCGACGCTCGTCCGGTGATCGTGCGCGGATTCGTATCGGCGACCAAGTCCGGCAAGATTTACGACATCGACATCGTCTACAACAAGATCCAGGAGCTATTTCTACCCTCTCCTAGCATCGTAACAGCTTTCGATGTGCACTCCACACGGTGGGATTCGATTTTACGAGCATTTCTCTTTCGGGATATTGATACGCTCAAATATTCCAGATCAGAACTGTGCACCTGCGATGGGAACGGTCGGTTGGTGGTGTATGATCTGCAGACAAAGGCAATGCGCCTGGCGCTCGATGTACCGATACAGCGAACTCGCCGGGGCAGGATCACTACGTTGGTCTACTCCCGTTGTGGTTAGTTTCGGGCCCCTCCAGATGGCTACGGATCAGTGTACAGTTTGTGTTTCTAACCTGCGCAGGCACCTATTTGGCCGGTGGAGCCGAGAACGGATACCTCTGGATGGTGGAACCGAACCTGATGATCCTAACCGGCGGTAGTCCGCTGCAGTTCTGCAGCGAAAAGATCCGTTCGGTGCTGTTTTCCGACGACAGCAAGTACCTGCTGTGTGTGGTAGGTATTTGCGAGCTTCGAGAGGGTTTTTTTTTTGGAATTTTTACCCACATTCTATCGTGTATGTTCCCAGGAGGAACCGAATACGATTACACTTCTTCAGCGTGTGAAGGATGACTGGCAAGTGATGGGTCGTTGCATCACTCATAAACTAGTCGATGTGGCGTTGCTCTGTGAAAACGATTTCATATCGATCGGAGACGATAGGGTAAGAAATTTCGCGTTCAAAGTTTTTTTCTAAAAGCTAACCCTTCCCACTGCATGGCAGTATATGGCACAGTACACGATCAACAGTGACGAAATGGTGCAGCTCGAGGCACTCTCCATCATGAAGCGTGTACGAATCGAACAATCGGCCCATCCGACAGCACTTCTGGTACTTCCGGGAGGCAATCAGCTACTGGTTGCGAACGATCAGCACAAGTTTAAATTGTTCCACAGCCGGACGTTCGAGATACAGCACACCTTTCTGGCTCCGTTCCACGATGGCCCAGCGCGATGTCTACGGGTAAAGTGTGCAAAAGTTGAACGAAAGTGATCCTTGTCGGTAACGATTGCTCCACTTTCTTTAAAGCAACTCCCGGGTGAAGATTTCTTCCTGTTCATCACCAACAACAACATCTATCTGCATCACCTGCCGATCGATGGCAACCCGTTCAAGTATCTCGCCGTGCGGGGACATCCGAAGCGTCTGAAAGCGTTGCAGATCGCTTGGACGGTGCGGTGTGCGTTCACATTCGGGGAAGGCGATCATGCGGTTAGTATGTGGAAGATCAACACCAGGTATGCACTAGCGTCAGGAATTAGCGTCCATAATCATACCCTCAAAAAAATCCTTCCAGCCCTTTACTGGACAACATGAAATACGCCGGCACGGGACTGGATCCGTTTTGCACACTGCTTCCGGGTGGCAAGCGAGGCTGCTACGTGCGTGAGATATTGAGCTTGTTCTTTTACAATCAGATCTCACCGAAGAACAGTGATGGAGATGCGGAACTGACAGTAAGCTATCGTGAGCACATAGTGACTTCATTTGCTAATAACAGGATCTTCCTGTGTGTCAGCTTCGCGATGCGATGGACATCCGGGACGTGCCGAACTACCTGCGCAGCATCGGTTTCCACATGACCGAGTATGAGGTACTTCCGACCGAGTTCTCTCTGTACAGTGTGGTATTAGGTACATCGCTCAACCATTCTTCCACAGGAGCGCAACCTCTGCAAGGAAATGGAACACTTCGGGACGTACTTTCTCACCTTTGAGGAGGTGACGAAGCTGTTTCTCAATCACCGCACTGCCACCGGTGGGCCGCCAACGACGGAGGACATTCGGACGGCCGTCACGTACCTCGGTGCCACGACTGCGTCCGGCAATCAGGTGGACCTGACGCGTCTCGTAACGCTTCTAACGAGCATGGGCGAACCGATGGATCCAGGCACGACCGAATTCTACTTCAAGGTACTATTCCCGGCTGCGTTTCGTTCGAAAGAAGACTTGCAAGGTAGCGTCGGATCCGGCGCATCGGAAGACGGCCCAGAGAGTATCGCAGAGTGCTCCAATTGCATAAGCATCGAGGAGTTTGCCGATAAACTTTGCTAACGTTCACTCGGTGTAACTTTCTGTAGCTTCTCGTATAAACAACCCACAGGAAGCGAATCTTCGGATGTCACCAAATCACCAAAGCATGCTCCCAGAAGCATTTGCCTATTTCTTCGTTTTGATAAGGTTAATCTTCTTTTATTATTTATTTAGCGCTTCGAGGTTTGACAATTCGTTGTATACATGTTGATGTTTGTTCTTTCATTCACTTAACATTATGCTAAAAAACAAATAAGGAAGGCTTACGGGCTAAAGACTTCCACCACTCCACATTAGCTCCTAGGAAGAAACAACTCTCACGCTGAGTATCGGGTTAGGTTTAGACGTTAGGTAAGGTGTAGCAGTGCAGGACGTTGAGCACAACCGTGATCGGATTGTTCTGCCTCTCTCTCTCTCTCTGCTGTTGGCGATTAAAAACTCCTATCCTATCAGGTATAAAGAAACAAAACAAAAACGGAAGAACTAGTGGCACTTGATGAGACAGTTAGAAGGCGGTTCCGATGGGGCGCGTTCGCGACCGTGGAGGAACTAGATCCAAGCGGAACGACTCCCCGCCGGACACTTTGGAATGGATGGCAAATTCTGTGCTTGTATCTCGGATGATTTATCTCTTCCTAATCTACACACTATGGTTGCGCGGAACATTGGAATTCTTTGAAGTTTAGGTCTTTCCTCTCTACCAGTGACTATATAATGACGCACCACAGCAGCTGCCTGCCGGCTGCATTTTTTACTTTCTTCTAGATCCTAGCGCACGCTCCTATCACTGTTCGGGTTTGAGAATGTGCGTTCTCCCGAAGTCCCGGGAGGAACGGGACGTCCCGTGCGTCTCTGGCGAGCGTATACGTTTTTCCTCCGTCCGCATTATTGTTTCCCAGATCGCCCCGAACACACCGGAACCGGAGCGATCCGGGGAAGAACGAGCAGAGCGGATCGTTCGCTCAACCGGAGACACAGCGCTTGAACACCCTTTCCCCGGGACGACACGGGGTTTTTGTTTTCCATTAGCTTACTTAGTAAAATCACAAAAATTCCTTTCGTTTTCACATACTATTGTTATTCGTTCGTTATCGCTCGTTTAATTGTTCTCCCTATCTCTTTCTCTCCTTCTTCTATCCGTACTGCAAGATTGTCATTTAGTAAAAGATAATAAATTCTCTGCCGGCAATATTCGGGTGGCTTACGACCTGGTTTCTGAAACAGGCGCCCTGCCATCTTAAGGTTCCTTAGGACTTGTTACGTCATTTTCTGTTGAATAATTCTGCTTCTCTAAGACTATATATGAGTAAGAAAATATATGTCTGTCACATGCGTGTGTATGTATCTATATATATATGTATATATATGTGTGCATGGAAAAAGAAAAAAATCCCTAGAAACCTTTTAAAACACACAAACATATAAGGTGCACTTAATTATCTACGCTCTTCACGGTACAGCATCACACAATCACTTCCTTCCGTCTGGGGAGATGGGTTCGCTTACGATACTAATGCTTAACACAACACACAGCAGATCGGGATCAGCTGGATCAACTTCAAAAAATTGGTTTCCTGCTATATTTCATGATTCAACGGCAAATGGTTTACAGCCTTCCGTTTCGCTTCGCTACGCTTCGTAATTCATTCGATTGTGCGTCTTTTAATTCATGCTTCAACTTCAATAAGGCAACGTTCATTTTAACACACGAGTACAGAGTTTGTCATTTGTTCGCACTCCGATTTGGGGATTATCATCACATACTATTCTAGTAACAACTCTCGATCGCATTTGCTTCATCTTTCAACACACCCGCATTCATGCTTAACACTCTTCGACCCACCGTGAGGATTTGATATGCATATTTCGCAGCTTTTTTTGTTTTTCGATTATTTTTCCATTTACGTTTGATTTTCTTCTTCTTTGACGATGGAACAAAAATTACACAAAAATTCATTTTTTTTTCTTCTTCTGCACACAATGGAACACCACTAATCGAGTTCTCCCTTCACTGTTGAGAGCGATTCGTGAGATTTTGAGAAAGTAAATTAATAAAGTAACTCCGCACCCTAACACACTGCTACAAACTAAGGAAATTTTCGATAACTCAATTTTAGCGTACAATCCAATCGGCTCTTCACAAACTTCAACTTTTTGTCGCATTATAACAGAAAGAGAGCAAAAAAAGCAGTAAACACTAAAGAAAGAAAATGGTGCCGTTCGCCACCGGGATCATGTTAGTAAACAAAGAAAAAAAGAACAATTTTGAACTCGAGCGTGCCTCATTTCACATATGAGTGGGATAAAATAGGATAATTAAATTTTTAGAATGAAATAAAAAATTGCCGAAAAGAAAAACCAGTAAGCGGTACCGCAAACCAAAAAAGCGAAAGGAAAACCCAAACCAAAAACCGAGCTAAACGAAACAAAAGTTGGCGTAAAAGAGGCAAAACATAGTAATGAAAGCGAGAATATCAAATTTAGTAAAAGAAAAATATACATCGAAGAAATTCTAAGCTTAGCTCGGCGAGAGAGAGTAAGAATAAAATTGAAAAAAATATAATTCTTTAATTTATGCCTCACACGTGAAAGATCTAAATTGTAGAGCAACATGGACATGGATTTTGCTGCATTGTGGCCTGCTCTGGTTCGATCATTCCTACCTTTCCTCTGCGCAATCCACTCCTGCAATTGACGGACACAGGTTCGCCAACGGGTTTGGTGTCAGTTTCGATCACAATCTCCAGTTCGCATCGACAAATCGATTTGGAGGGACGCCATGAGCTGATTCCTTTGGGGTGATTGTTGCGTAAGCGCGTACGTTATTACTATTTGGGAAAAAACAGGCTCGGAAGCGGCAGTGACGACGGTGATGTCACGCGATCCTAGTAGTCCTTCGCTTTGCTGTTGTCGCGTATGCCTCTCCGATTCGAGATGAGGTTGGTGGTGCGCTTTTTGCGCGAGTAGGAACGTAGCTTGCGGTCCGACGTGGACAGCTCGAGTGATGTTGCGGAGGAACGTGTTTTACGCGTGACCGGTACTGTAATTGGAAATGACGAAGGGATCAGAATAAACTATTAGTTAGCGAACTAAGAACCTCCCAAACCGGTGATTAAGGTCTTGATCTTGAATTTAAATAACTTAATCTTTCTACAGTTAGTCAACTTCAATTATGACATTATGGATTAATTTAAAAAAATTATGATGATGAGTCCAAACCGTTTATCACACTTTCTAGCGCGAAAATGGGACAAATGGGACAAAATTGTTACACAGCCATTGGATGCATTTAAACGAGTTATCAGGAGCAACGAATCATTACTAGTTATGCATTTCCGGGGGTCGGCGGTCAACATGTCAAACATAAGCCAATTAAAGAACTTGTGTTGTGAAACAAAAACTCTAATCATTAAAAGAAAATGAACGAACCACCCCGCATCGGTTGCTTCGATTGCGCTTGCTTCTTGCCTACCTGGTGTGAGAGATTGCTTTTCCAGCGTTTTCAGCAGCTTCGCCTGCTCCTTAAGCTTTCTCATCAGCACCTCGTTCTTCTGTCGCTCCATGCTCAGCTCCAGGCACAGCTGGGCCTTCGTCTTCGAATCGATTGGCGATAGGACGCTGTAAATGATTTGAGTATGTAGAATGGGCATAGATTAGTAAGCAGTCAATTTTAATGCACATAATCCCGCCACTTACGGATGATTAAAGATAGTTGTGGAGGATGGACGATTTTCCGGGATCGGGTGCATCATCTGCTTGATGAGATCATTAAAGTCCTTCCCGATGTTGGGCAGATCCGGGAACTGACCACTCCGCAGCTGATGCCATTCGGTTCCATTCTTCGGTAGCGGTCCGCCACCGGCCGCCTCGTACAGCGTTATGCCCAGCGAGAAAATGTCCGCTTTGGCGAGATTCGCGTAATTCTCCATTAT
>JXXA01005281.1:0-12382 GCA_000956255.1 Anopheles punctulatus | reverse complement strand
CAAAATAGTGTCGGTGTCAGCGTTGAACAGAGGAGCTGGTTCATCCTGGCTGCCGAGGTTGAACGGGTCGGTGTTGACGAGATGGAGACGACCATCGCCATCAGGGACCAGCTGCCAGTTCTGCTCGTATCCTTCTTCCTCATAAGGCTGCGGGATGTGCTCCTCTCCCACTTCCTCGTACGGCTCCGGGATGTGCTCCTCTCCTACTTCTTCGTAAGGCTGCGGGATGTGCTCCTCACCGACTTCCTCGAGCGGAAGGGCAGTGGCTAACGAGATATCAAGGTATAATTATTAAGAGTTCGATTGCCGATAAAGTAAAACAAAAACAAAATCATCACAAAACTCTTACCAATTGCCACGCACAAGATCAGACCAGCTAGTACCTTCATTTTGAGCCTGTACCTTCCTGTGTACTGAAGGCAGCACGGAGTCTCCTTCCTTTTTTATACGCTGGCAGTCCCAAACTACGAATTTCCCACGACTTTCATACACACATCTCTCTCGATAATCAATTGCTGAGAAATGATCTAGAAGGAAAGTAATGTGCATACCAATGGGGGTTAATCTTATCAGGAACGAAATCTTTTCACACGCCACCCATAGTAGGCTATATTCGTTGAGGGGGGGATTTGTTGCTTCTGTTCGATAAGAAATCCCTCGTTTTTACTATCGTTATCCTTATAAAGTCGCATATCGCTAATCGTACGATTCGCGAGGGGCAGGAGATTTTGGGTCGTGTGTAGCTGTGGCGTATACGTACTGTGCTTATCGTTCCAGTACAGTTTAATTATTTTGGAGAGTGTTTGAATGTCCGATAGACGATTGCGTCATTAGGTTATCTTGCGCCCATGTCTGCTCCAAGCGGGTAGTATAATCGTTTGATAGTAAATTTTGAGATTGTAACTGCTTTTGTCATTGCGGTAAAGATATGTTTGAGATATGTATACTTATTCACTATCAGATAAGTATACCAAGATCTACGTATCGAAACATAAATGGAGCATACATTTGTAAATATTACTTCAGATAAGTGGTGCAGTTCTTTTGAACGTACTGTTCTTCAGAACTATTACACAATGTATATCAAATGCTTTGTCATTGTTGCTTTTTAACCCAGCACGTGTAAACGTTTTATATCGTTCAAATCTTCAAACTACGAACGACTAGTACCCGTAATTAGTAAAGAATCCCAAACGTAATACTCACTCTTATCTATACCAACATTCCATGAAAACATGCAACAAATCCTAACACCTCAGAGACGCGGGATTTAAAATACGGAAATAATACAGCACCACTTGAGATAATTGTTACGACAAGTGTTGTGAGGCTCGGTCTCAAATCAGCGCTCGAGACTTAAAAAGCCCTCCACCGGCAGCAGTGGCTCTCAATAAGCGTTCTGGAAGTGCAACTCATCATGAAGTCGTTCGCGTTACTCTCTCTGCTGGTGGCCAGTGCACGGTCGGGTGACTTGCCGTGTGGTCCTGGTTTGATTGCCGTTCCGAAAGATGCCGACAGGTTCGCGTGTTTAACTGTGGCAGAATCGAATCACCTGGAGAATCTCGAACGTTCGAAGCGGTTTGATGCGGACGCTCTGACGCGCTTTTTCCTGTGGACTCAGCAGACCGCGGAAGGTGTGCGTGAAGAGTTGCAGCTTGAAGACCCAGCCTCCCTGCGCAACTCCACGTTTGATCCACGCAATCCTACGCGCATTCTTATCCACGGATGGTTCAACGATTGGAGGGTGGAATCTGTGCGTGGACTTTCTCGGGCGTACCTGGCAAAGGGTGCGTACAACGTTATCGGCATCGACTGGTCAGCTGGTGCGTCGACGATATTGTATCACGCAGCACGGATGCGTGTCAGTGCCGTGGCTGCGACGATAGCGAAGCAGATTCGGACATTGCTAAAGGCAGGTCAGCATCCAGCGCAAATTGCCCTTATCGGTCATAGTCTTGGGGCACACGTCGCCGGACTGACGGGGAAACACTTCCAAACCGAACCGAAACTGGCGGCCATTGTAGCACTTGATCCAGCGGGACCACTGTTTGCAGGTGATCGTCCTGCCGAGCGTGTCGATGCGCACGATGCGCAGTACGTCGAGGTTATACACACGAACATGGGTCTGATGGGTCATCAGGATGCGTTGGGTCAAGCCGATTTCTATCCCAACGGTGGACGTTCGCAACCGGGCTGTCACACGAACAGCTGCAGTCACAACCGAGCGGTGGAGTATTTTCACAGATCACTCGTCAGCAACACCGAAGCCCCACTGTACGTTGGCAGACGCTGTGCAACGACGCTTATTAATGAACAGTGCGATGGAGCCGTGGCCGCTATGGGAAGTGATCCCAACGATAGTTACAAAACAAAGATAGGCGGCTTGTTTTATCTTGCCATCAGTGAATAAAGCGATGACTGATGATTAGGCGCAAAACAATCGCTAGGGCTTTTGTTTTCTGACGAAACTCTTACCGATGATCGCATAGTGCTCCAGTAGGCGGACATTATATTCTTCTACTCGAACGCATCAAATAATTCATTACAGATGGCGCCACTGTTTTGTTCAGTGTTCAGCTTGAGATTAAGCTCTCTGAATGGCAAAAGCCCAATCAACTGTCAACTATCCAACAAGTAGAGCTGATATTTGAAGGTTTATTAAAATAAAAATTTGGTTCTGGACAGAATATTTACAATATGTTGGATAGTATTCAGTTCATACTTACAAACGTACAGCTTACAAAGAGCGAAGATATCTAACTTGACCCATTGTCGAAGTGTTATAATACTATTTTGATAATTTTGTCTATAACATAAAATCCTCTAATTTCCTGTAAAAGATTTCCTTTGTTTGATTAACAGAAAAGTAGTATCATGAAATAATTTGGGATTAACTATGTCCTACGCTACATCAAAAATATAAATTCAATTTACCAAACCAATATATGAAAAAAGATATCATTCTAGATGCATGATTTAATTCTCTCATAAAAATAGAAAGTCAATTGAAATTTGAGATTTTTATAGCACTACCAATCTTCCATTCAAATGAAGCCACTTATTTTCTACATATGCTAACACAATTTCTCCAAAATTAACATCCCACCGCAAACGGGAAGCCGTTGGCCGTCTCCATGAAGAAGATACCGGTCGGAGCACCCGCGGCATTCGCCGGTTCACCCATCCGCGAGGTCACACCCGTCTCCACGCACCGCCCATCGCGGATGTTCTGGAACGATTCACACTGCCGTCCAATGAATCCGTGCCGCGACAGGATCGACTCCACGTAGAAGTGTACCGCCCGAGCATGGGCACAGCCGCCTCCTACGTCTGGTCCACAGGCCGGCTGGATGCGTCCATAGTTGGGATAGAAGTCGGCGTCACCGATCGGGTCCATAAAGCCCAACACACCGCCGTTCGTGTGGATAATCTCCACGTAGTCCGCATCCGACGCCATTATCCGATCCGGTGCATTGTCCGCAAAGAACGGCAGTGCCGGGTCCAGTCCAATGATCGTACCGATCGCACCGTTCTGCCACTTGCCAACGTTACCGGCCACATGGGCACCCAAACTGTGACCGACCACCACCACGTCCCGTTTGTTTAGTTGCACGTAGCGTCCCAAGTAGTCCAGCATGTTGGACGTAGCAGCTCCCACCGCGTACACCAATGCGCGCGAGTTGGGATAGAAATCATCCAAGGAGCCAACGCTCCAGTCGACGTAGATGACGTTGTAGTTACCGACGAAGAAGAGAGCCGAGCGTGTGAGCCGATTTATCTCGGAGTCTTGCGTACCGAGCCAACCGTGGATGATGACACGCGTTGGATTGCTCGCATTGAACGGGGAGGTTAGGACCGACTCCAGGACACCGTTGGTGATTACGTGCGGCACCTCCGGATTCGAGGGGGTGTACAGTAGGAAGCGTGTATCGCGCTCCGGCACGAACTCTCTACGCGGTTTCTCACCATCCAGCTGGTAGGGCATCGCGTAGGACACTAGGCGCATATTTCCATTCTCGTCAGCCGCTACGTGCCACTCGTGGTTGTCATCCTCCTCACGCAGTAGTGGACTGGAGCTCACTGTTAGATAAAAAACACGTAAGCATTAACCTAGCGGTAGGCGCCTAAGAAATGTACCCATGTTGCATCGTTACCTAACTGCACACACAGCACCGCCAACGTCAACACCACCAGTACGCGCATTTTGCAGCAACACCTCAAATCAGACGCAATTCGCAATCGACTAACCGTTTCAGATTACACCGGGCCACTCTTTATAGCGTACCGATAGGAGAAACGAACATCATCCACTATCAGCATCGAGGGCTCCCGAAAAACGTTAGCCATCGATAAGATCCGATAAGATTGGCTCCCGAAATCATGTGCCAGACGCTGCATGACATCACGTTGCAAGCACACACAAACTGCCACTCCCTGCCGAAGTCTAGACGACGTCTAGCGAGCGTGACTTTGGGTTAAGGGCTTAGTATTTAGAGATTAGTGCTACGATAAGCCGCCCCTTTGGTGGACAATTGCCGATCGAAGAGGTTTATTTTTGGGCGATGTTTCGATTGTTTATGTAATGCATTGTTTTCATCATCAAGTCCATTTCCTGATGGTGACATAAGCAAGTTTGGAACGTTTACAGACCCGAACCGATTCTATGCTACACCTTCAATTACTATTGCTTTCTCGTACGATTAAACCGTCATTCACTTATGAAATTTGTAAAATGTATTACATTCATGTAGATTACTTAATTTTCTCTGTTAATTGTTATTATTCTTTGCACAATTTCATGACAATAATCAGCTTCAGCTTTGATTTAATACTTCTATTTTATGCCTTTAGCGATTGGGATATTCACTATTGGAAGTTTGTGGTAATGTTTGTATTGGGGAAAATGAAAAATTTTTGTTTAAAAAAAAATTCAACTAGCATCACGCGAGATAGTTTTCCCGAAATGTTTTCGGATTTCATCGATGTAAAATGATCAGTGAAGAGCAATAATTAATTAAAACTTGCCAGAACTTTTTCCCGGCTGCCTTTATCTTAAGCCTAGTGCACATAACCGATCGCAAACGGTGATTCCGATAGCGTTTCCACCGTGTACACACCGGCTGTAACGTTCTTCCGCCGGAACTCGCCACCCATCAGTGCCTGCTGCTTGATATTGTAGCACGTCCGCTGCCGAATCTCGTTGTAATCGGTGCAGCCGACACCCCAAAACCCGCGCGTACTATTCGTGAGCGATTCGATGAAGTACTCCGTCGAACGGCCATGGCTGCAGATGTCCGTTTTGCAGCCCGGTTGCTTTCGGCCGTAGTTCATGTAGAAGTCGACGTGTCCGAGCGGAGCCGGGTAGCCGGAGAGTTGGGTGTTGGTGTGAATCACCTCCACGTACGCCGCATCGTCCGGACTGAGCCGGGAATCTGGTGCATCCTGGAAGAAGTTTATCGAGGCCGGATCGAGCCCGTAGATCACTTGTAGCTGATGCGTTTTCAGCGAATGACCGGCATTGCCCGCGATGTGTGCACCCAGACTGTGGCCCACGAGGTAGAGCCGTTCGACGTCCGTCATGTTGGAGCGTACGAGCTGGTTGACGAGATCGGCGACCACAAGACCCACGGCAATCGTGTACTGCGAGGCACGGAAGTACGACTCGCCAGCACCGACGCCCCAATCCACACCGATCACGTTGTAGTCACCGGCGTTCAAATAAGCGTCCTTTACGCCCTGTATCACCAGCGAGGTTGCGTTGTTAAACCACCCATGGATGATTATTCTACGAGCGAAAAGGGCCAAACGAACACTCGATTAGAATTGGGGTGCATTTCCTCACACTACTTCACTCACCGCACAGGATGACTTGAGTTGTAGAACGAGCGCATCAGTGTGTCCACCGTATCGATCGAAAACACGTGCCCGTCCGCACGGTTCAGCGGTGTGTAGAGATGAAACCGAACGTCCCGGCGAGCACTGAACGAAGTGCCGAATCCTATGCGCACCTCATTGAGCTCAACGTCAGCGGCTGCCAACGAAAGCACAGAGACTACTTTGATCTTAATCACCGGTAGCGTAGCACACCATGCTTACCATCACCACGTAGATCGATTCCGGCCAACAACACCGCGACGACGGCCAGCACCGGAAACCTCCAGCCAATTCGGAGCATACTGTCTAATTGGAGCTTTTTTTTCGAAATGGAACCAGGCGTTCGACTATCACCGACTGACGCATTTACGATGCGCCGCAATGCGTTTTATGGTTGGTGCGTCCCAGCGGGGGGGTTCAGTTGTATGCAGAACTGTATGATTCGCTTTGTTCGGTAGAATGCACCTTTAGCCCAGAGTGACTGCAAATGACAAACAAATGTGCTTGATAGAACGAAATATTGTAGAAAGCAGTAGCTAGCTCGACCTTGTTTTAAAGGTCTCCGAAACGCTCGTAAAACATGTGTTACGATGGGACGTTGTTCTTTTGATAGCATGTGCTGCAACTAGAAGGGTACGTGAAGTGACAAAATATTCCAAACGATTTATTTATAGAAAATCGCTAAAAATATCTATATTTCTATGTTTTTTAGTGGATATAAATATTTTTTTCACTTAAGAAATGGCTTATGGAGAGGGCCGCATTAAATGGCCTACTTGTTTAAATTCACAACCATGTTATACACTATTCGTCATCCATGGTGGGAAGCAAACCTTGAACTCGATTAAATTGTTCACCCAATCATATCCTATCGTCAATTACAATCACTATGTTTGCGGTTGAATTTAGCGCTCTTTTATGATGTAAATGATGCACTCGTAATACACGGCCGCTCACTAGCTGATGCTCGAAGTGTCAACAAACGGTGATGATATTACGTTATCGAAAGTGAAATCAAACGTCAATTTTGATGTGATAATCATCACGATGCAACTCACCGGTTTGCTGTTGCTGGCTATGGATTTTATCGGTGTATTGATCCACTTGCAACACAGAAGCACGGCACAGAACTGCAGCTCCTGCTTGCTCTTTGCTGCACTTCAAGTTCTGGTGAGCTTTTCCCCTTTTTTATAGCGCCTAACTATATCGGACCACCCTTCCGGAACGCAAATCACAACACGCCGCCTCGACTTATCGCGCAAAACTGTGGGTTACGAGTTCGCAAAAGCCGGAGAAAAAAAAACCATAATATTTAACTTCCAGCTTTCGCCCGGCAATCACCTTGGCGACAACTTCGCCGACTTTCTTCAGGCTAACGTTTCGCCGAACCGGCGCGCCTTTCCCTTCGCCGCGGGGGATGCTTTTTTTGGGGAGTTTGTGCGATAAGCCGTTTTACGGTCTTTCAATAACGATACTGCAAACAAAAAAAAACAATATGCTCTGCGAACAACAGCGTTTTCGAACGTGAAGTTGGTCGGGACGGAAGCAGACTAGCGTGTTTTAACTTCACAACCTACTGGGATGGGTTTGAACAGGCAGTTTGGTTGTGTGCAGCCGGGTCGTGTGGGACGCCTCGCACGTGATGATGGGATTTTGTAGCGAACGATCGTATCTAGACCCCCCAACACCGCTCGACGACAAACAAGTGCTCCCTAATGCGCGATGCTGTCACAACCGGTAGGAGCGTGGCATTTCGTAATGGCGCGGAATTTCCCCCATTAGAACAGGTGAGCGATACAATTCGATTTAAATTGCATCCTCCAAACGAGTGAGGCGCGCTCCTGCTAACACAGCTGCATCAGCTGACCCGGTTCGGCGAGTGGTCACAAATTAATTTAGCCCCTAAACTCCTACTTCGTTAGCGTCATTATGGACAATCGTGACGCGCCACACAGAGAGCTTGGGCACATTCTACTGGCCAGTGGGCGTTCGGAAGCACTGGCAGAAGCGGCATCAACTTGCCGGCAGGATAAGGAACACTTCCGCAGGAGGTAGCGCGCGCACTAGTTGGCATGCAGATTTGTCAATCAAGCTAGCACGGCTTAGGAGAAATATGCGTTTCATTAGCAGTAAGTGCAGCAGCAGCAGCAGCAGCAGCGGTCGTAATTTGTTGCCACGTTTGCTCCACCGCGCAAAGATTGGCATTCGGAAGCGCGCATGTGGTTTTGATTTTCTGTCGCGTCAACTGACGCTTCATTGTACGAACTGCATTGTTTGGTCGTGGTGGTGTAGGTGACGCTGTGATGCGGACGGCGGCGGATGATGATGCTATCGTTGCGGATGGAATTATGGGTCGTATGGGAAAAGTATTTCGATTGTGTGCCTTTTGCTTGTGTAGATTGTTTTGTTTGAATATTGTTACTCTAGCATACCAGTGATTGCATCGTTTTCCGCCAGAGGGCTCCAAATACACACTGTTGTCTTTAAATGTTCGTTATGTCAAAAAGTAATGTTTGTTAGTAAACAAAACTAATTAACGATAATTATACAAAGATGATGGTGTTCCTACCATCAGCTGTTCATCTACATAACATCAAATGTTGGAAACGCGGCCTTGATTTCATGCGAAAATGTTTAAATTGAATGTTATCTAAAAATTCGCACCACATTGTGCATCGCACAAAGGTGATCCTTTTTCCGAAAGGATCATTCATACAGGGTGGGGGGGAAAAATAAAACGACCACGATTCATCCACAATCACATAAGTAAGCCGCTTCTCCAAACTCGTGCGTCTCACGTAGATGGAAGGGGGGATAGATAAATACCCTACACGAGACGATAGTCGCGAAAACCGCACATCATCTCCAGCTGAACGGCAATTCGCGTGCCCCAGTACACCATCAACGCTGAGCCGACCCTCAGTTCGCCGGGTGTAGCTGACCGCTGTGGAGCGAAATCACAACGATCTGCTCTCAACGAAACCGCTTCGGAAGGATAGTCGAACAAGAGTCGTTAGCAGTCTACCGACGACAATCGATACACGAAAATCCTCCTTCGCCATCAGTCCAAGGGAATGAACGAACACAGCGTGGAATAAAACCGAACCGACCACTTTTTTGCTTCGTGATCCACACGATCAGCACTGTGTGGTGCCGATCGCGTAACGTGACGTGCTTTAGGAGGCAAATTTTTGGCAAACGCAGTGGCCGGCTCCGAGACACGTGCCGCCCATTGTCGGCCGCAACTATTCGCAGTGTGCATTGAAATTTTGGACAATCGAGGCGCCCAATCCGTTTGTGGACCGCGTTGGTTTGCCTGCAGCAGTGAGTGAGTGAGGTGAAAAAAAATCCGAACGAACCGTTCAGTGCCGGTCGGTGTGGTGATCTTTCGGGGTTTTGAGTGACCGTGAAGAAGTGGAATTTTAACGAATCTACGCAAACATGGCGGATGAAAAAACGACTCCCATTGCCGCGCTCAAGCAGGTGAGGAATGGAATTCATGCGTCTCGCGAAAGGGTCCTATGACGATTGCGAAATTTATGGGCTTTTTGTTTACACAATACGAAGAAAGATAGCTCATAGTGAGAAAGGATTCATTCTACTACGCTTGATAAAGAGGAGGAGTTTTTACTAAAAACGTTGCTGCTGCTTTACCTGATACCTACTGTCTGTCACCTTTTTACCGACGATTCATTTCGGCGGTATATGAAAGCGCGTAAAGTTTTTTTTCGAGTATAAAAAAGTCGGAAGTATTTTAAATGACAAGTCTGTCTTCAAGTCCACATCATTTGTTCTGCTAGGACCTAGTAGGCGAATTTATTTGTCAAAATGTAGCCAACAAACCGGCAATAGATGGCGCGACACAAGTCTAGATTATCTGTAATAGCGCTAGTCCCAGTTAAAGTGTGAGTGCTTGGCGTTTCGGTATCGGGAAGTTTAACCTTGAGCGAGCACGTTACTGCGGACGTTAGTTACCTCGCACAAAGGGACGCTTTTGTATGCTCGTCGTTGACTCCCGGTTCAATCTGCGCCAAATCTTCATTGCGTCATCGTCGCCATAATTATCAATTAATCTTTCTCTCCCCGGTTCAGACGCTGCTGTCGCTGTCGGTGTCCCTGTCGTACTACTGCATTGGGCTGGTGCGCGGCTACTCGGCCCCGGCCGTGCCCTCCATGCACGCAACGATGCCCGGACTACTGCCGACCAAAAACATCGCCTCCTGGGTTAGCTCCATTCCACCGTTCGGTGCTTTCTTCGGCAGTTTGGTGGCGTTTCCGTTGATGCATCGGATCGGGCGAAAGTATACCGTGCTGATCGCGTCACCGCTGTGGGCAGCCGCTTGGGTACTGATAGCCACCGCTGACGATTGGCGCGTTTTGTTCATCGCTCGCATGTTGTCCGGGTTTGGGGCGGGTTTGTCGCTGCCGGCCGCACAGGTGTACGTGAGCGAGTGCAGCGATCCAAGGATTCGTGGTGTGATTGGGTCGCTACCGGCACTGGCCATGTCGTTCGGGATACTGATGATGTACATCATGGGGAAATTCTTCCACTGGCGGGTGCTGGCGTGGATCTGCTGCGGAATGGCCTGCTGTCTGTTTGTTGCCGTTGCCTGCTTCCCCCAGAGCCCGGTGTGGCTGAAGACGAGAAAGCAATACGAGAAAGCACACCACTCCGCCAAGTGGCTCCATCTGCAGGGTTTTTCGATCGACCCTAAAGCGAGCGCAGTTGGTGCGACTGTCGAGCAGAAGGATGCGATGCCATCGCCAGCACCCAAACCATTCTCGAAGGAAGCACTGGTGCGCCGTGAGATTCTTATCCCGCTTGGAATCGGGCTAGTGCTGCTGTCCATTCAGCAGCTGAGCGGTATCGATGCGGTCGTCTTCTTTACGGTGGAGATCTTCCGTTCCGCCGGTTCGTCGATGGATGGGCATGTGGCAACGATCGTCGTCGGTACGGTGCAGGTGCTGAGCAACGGGGCTGCCTTGTTCGTTGTGGACAGGGCCGGTCGCAAGCCACTGCTCATCATGTCCGGGCTCATCATGTGCCTGGCGATGGCATCGATGGGTGCGGCCTTCCACCTGAACTCGATCGGAAACAGCTGCTTCGGTTATCTTCCGGTCGTTAGCTTGATCGTGTTCATGATCGGATTCTCGATCGGTTTTGGCAGCATACCGTTCCTGTTGATGGGCGAACTGTTTCCAACGGCCCAGCGCAGTCTGCTCAGCTCGCTGGCAGGTTCGTTCAATCTGGCCATGATGTTTACCGTCATCAAAACGTACCATCCGCTGGAAGATGTAAGTCATGAGTAATGGCTGGCTTGACAGCTGGGACCAAAGGTGTGTTTGGAGTAATATCGCTAAACTTTCTACCCATTCCAGCTCATCACCACATCCGGAACGTTTCTGATGTACAGCGTGCTGTGTGCGCTGGGTGTGGTGTTTGTCATCACGTGCGTACCGGAAACGAAGGGCCATGAGCTGGAAAGCATCCAGAAGCTATTTCAACGACGCCCAGAGCCGTGCCACCAGCAGGAGCTGGGCAGTGATAAGACATGCCATGACAACCCCATCTTCAGTTCTTCCGACGAAACCGCACACCACCACACGAGGTCAATCGACACGAAACTGTAGTGCTGCGTGCGTCAATGTGTGGATGTAAATAAGAATCTCCCGTTTTCTCTCTTTTGCGTAGCGTAATAAAAACCTGCCAAAGGCTAGTCTAACTCACTGATACACATTATTTATTTGCACGTCCTAATCGTAAACCGACTGCTGCCATACTGCTCAGCCGGTGAGATCAAACAGTGTGGCGCTGTTTGTGACGATGAGCGCGCGAGCGCGCGTACGCGATATGAAACGTACTCGCGTCAAGGAAGTTCTGCCACCGGTAATGGCAGCTGCACAGGTAGCGTAGCCATGCCGGTGACAGTGGAAAAGAAAAGTAAAAGCATTTAGAAAACCCAAAAAACCAAGTAGTGTTAGATTGAACGTGGACATTATATCGAATAGCACGGTGGTAGTAGTGTGCTGCGAATTGGGGCCTTGTGGGGATTGTGGTAACGTCGGAAGCAGGTCTTACTGCACGACGAAGTAGTAGTAGTTCTTGAAGATCATGGGAGCCGTTTCGTCCGAGATGAAGTTACGATCGGGGCGCTTCGAGCCGAACGGATTGACCGATGGTGCCTGGACGATCTGGAGCGTGCGCGTCGACTCACGCTGCAGTCGGTCGAGATCGAGCGGGGATTCGAGTTCGGTGTACGCGGTCACCACCATCGGGCAGCCGGCTTCCGTTGCCGCCCGGATCGTGCTGGGCCAGCTGTCCAAACCGGCGTAACCCGTGGTACGGTGAAGGCCTGGGTTGAAGAAACATATCAGGTTCGGGCGCTGGTACCGAGAGCTGTGCCGGTAGTCGTGGTACATCGTGCGACACTGGAAGTCGAACGCCACCACGCGACACTTCATCCGGCAGGTGCGACACATTCTGGGAAGATATAATAAGCAAAAAAGG
>JXXA01005278.1:0-18522 GCA_000956255.1 Anopheles punctulatus | reverse complement strand
CACAAATGAATAGACGATATCATAAGAACCGGGGATTAATAAAACGAGATCAATCTCGGCCATTTAGCGTGCTTGGGCCACCAAAAGATTCCCCTGAAGCTTCGCTGTATTCGATAGTTTTGTTTGACCACCCGAAAACGTTCAGCGTGGCTAAGTTCCACTGGCGCGAACCGCGGCTTGTCTAGACATAGGTACGTTATCGAGCCATATTGTCTAGAGCCGAGCATCGTATTAAGGAAAGCTGAGAAAAAAAAACTCGATGACCGGTGGCAAACAGCTTATATGACGGCTATGCTGAACCGGATCGAAACTAAATGGCCCCACACCCGTTGGTCCATGCGGTGGTTGGCATCGCGTATCGCGGCATCTTGCAAAGCTGAACTATGCACCAATAGGCATGTGTGGCTGTGCGTGCTTTGAAATGATCAATAATTTACGCTAATTTATGCTGTCATAATTGTTACGATCCGCATAAATACGGCGATCAGGCACAACGCGCGGTGATGCTGAATGTGGCAGGTATCCCATTTTTATGTGCCGGTTCCGTGGTGGAATGTTTTGGGACCGGATTCAGGATCCCCGCAGCACCTACGGAAGCGTTTGGCCCTTTCGGATGAGCTATGATCAGTGGGAAGCTGATAGAGGTGTGCTGAGAAATGGAATGTGTCTTACATCGTTTAGTGTTGAGTTTAGTGTAATATACACCTAATGTGTGCTAATGTTTCATCAAATTATGGTACCGCGCATTAATTTTCCGCATAATTATGCAACAATCCGCAGACATGTTTATGCCCTGGTTGTAAGAAGTGGTACAAGAACTATTTGCACAAAGCAAAAAGGTTCATAATTTTTCAATAGATTTTATTGATAAATCAATCAATTTTTTTTTATATCGAGTTCTTGATTGAATTTTATACTTTCATTTGCGTACCTTATTTATGAGCCATTTTATAAGGAAAACTATCGTCAGTAAGGTCAATAAATCGTTGCGCTGATTTGAATAAATCAAAGACTGGTCTTGAAACGATCGCGACACACATTACTGTCACCCATTATTTTAAGCGTAACTTCCACTTTCACGCAGTAATTCAACCCGTGCTCATTTGCGTTCTCGTTGCAGGTACGTAATTGCTTCACATGACGACAAGCACACACCGAGCACGATCCCCGTTGGACAGAAGAATACCACCGCCAGTCGACGGTATAATCGGTAAATCGGTCCCAGGCACCCATGAATTCTGCCGGTCCAACATAAACGGACCGTGCATCTGCGGGCGCAACGCGAGCATCAGAAATATGGCATCCCGGTATGCCACCCCGAAGTGACCAATAATTAGATGCTGTGTTGGAGCTTTCTATAGATACCGCCTCGCTTGCGGGATCGTGTAGCGTGCGCTTGTTTGGAAAATGACCAGTTGTGACCAGTTGGTCAGGTGGAACCCGGGAGGTCCCGGGTGGACGGGGGCAGAAGGATAGAGTTCTTGCCAAAAGAGATCAAATTTCTCTCATGTTTCCACATCCGCGCGACACTCCGCTATTACTTATACTGCTTCAGCGCCGCCGCTGGGGCCGCCGACTGGTCGGTACCAGCGGTTTCGTTTTAGTTTTATTTTACCATCACGCGCGTATCGTGTGGACCGCGCATCGACTGCCAACGGTTCTCACACCCACTTATACTGCGAACGCAGAGCGTGTGGCGGATTCCACACGGGGATGAAATTCGTCTGATTAATAAAACAAAATCGGAGATTTATTGGTTCGAGCTTTCCGATTCGTGTCGTGCGCGTGGTGGAATCGAAGCGGAACATCAGCGCGAGATCGGTAACATCGCGAGGCAATAATGCTTTTTCTAACTAAATTCTCATGAAGATAACGAAAGGAGCGTATGAGCGTATGGCCAAATGTCGAACGCAGAGCACTCTTTCATTCATAACAGCTTGTGTGAGCTGTTGGAAGATAGCTTGAAACAACCCGAATCTACCAATATCGATGGGATTAGCGTATCGCATCGTGAATCGTATCGGAAAACAATCAAAGCCACGGCCGGTCGTATAGGTTAAGATAAAATTTATACCACCAGCTATCGGGTTCCTGGTTCTCTGCCAAACCTTGATATCTGGCCCGACACCATCGTTTCGTTGTTTTCTGTCACACGTCTCGCGTTGATTACCAAGGTAAAAAGCACTTTTTGTGTCCACTTAAATTGTTTTTAGCGCTAATTTGGATGTAAATGGTAGTGATTGATTTTTGCAGTGATCAGAATGCAGGCTGACAAACGAAAGAGAAACTTATCGTTGAATCAGTAGCGTGGATCATGTTACCATGAACGTAAATTAATGTGCAATATTTCTCAGGCCTTTTAAGTGCATTCGACGGGAGGAAATGGCTAGTGGAGCTCGTGTCGACCACTTTAAAACCTTCATAATTCATTCTTTTCAACTGATGCAGATTAAGCAGGGAATTTATATACGGAACATATATAAATTCGTTCTGTTAGTTTTTCTAACTTGTATGATTGTGTCATAAAGCCATGCTATGTCACTGAGAGTAATTGGTACCCTTCAAAGCCACCTGCTAAGCAAAGATTGACACAAAGCTAGGGAAGGCAAATGAATGCTATTTATGCGCAATTTCATTGCCTTTGTAAAAGATTCAAGCTGGAAATCATGTCATCGCGAAAAGACATGTTCACATAAGCAAAAAGCTATAATTTACATCTAATAGTAAACTAACCAGTTGCTGAAATTAGCATATTAATGGCACGTAAAATGCGATCGTTACTCGTACAAAAGCATTGAATAATGCATAGTAAAGGGATGTGCAAAATTTCTACATGTACAAATGTGTTCCAAACATAGCTATTTTATACTGAATGCGTACAAGCTTTACACTAAGTGCGGTACCGCGTACGTATGCACTTATTCACATCCGGTGCTGTGTCCGGTAGCACCGTTTCAGCAACCTCATTTCTAGGTCAAGACATTGACCCTTCGCCAGGACGAACGTTGAAATCATATTTTGTACACCGAACGCTACTTTACGTGTGATAGCAGCGGTAGCGCCCAGGCGGCGGACACTTCGCTACAATTTATCTAACAAGCCGACCGAATCACTGCACCGATCGATCGCGTGTCTAATTTGAATATCTCAATCTGTAGCAACACTTCTCACTTTTCAACACGCACGGCAGCAACTTGTTGTCGCGTCGGAGTGTGCCCAGGTGCGCTGCGATAATGTGATAATAACTGTTTGTTAAGAGGTGTTTGCAATTAAACGCAAAACGCATGCTAGGTTCGCTAATGCCGGCTGGCGTGTTTTGGAGAACCTTTTAGTTTGAGCTATCGTTACCACGTTCCGTACGGAAGGCTAATCAGAGATCGTTCGAAAAAGGCTCTCCGTTGGTCGGTTGTCTTGGGTGGTGATTGCAGACCAACGGCGACAGCAAATCGTTTCATATCCACGCGCACCCTTCGCTCCGGATCGTTATCAAGACATCAGCGCCGGGCGCAAGTGCTGAAATGTTTGAAGAATGGCTTTTCAGCGGCGTTTTTTTTTTGTTTTTGCACGGTACATTGAGTGTGTGTCAAGCGATCAGAGCGTTACAATCGACCCTGCTGTCACCTGTCATCCGGACGGAACTGGAACGCGCTGAAACCGGAGACAACCGTCTCTAACGATCGCCACTGCAAACGGGTCCGTGTAATGCGTGTTTGGCTAATTTAAAAGTCAATTAATTATGATCCGATTATGTCGTACGAGCATAGTAACGAGGTGGTTTGACTTGTCTTTTGCGGACGCTGCACGTCTGCGTTCCCTTCACGAACAGTTTAGTTTAGCCGTCTCATACTGTATTTTGATACTATTTTGGTACTTTCAATCGTTGTTTTCTCTGTTACAAAATTGTAATTCTAAAAAGGATGAATGTCAGTCAACCGTTTGGGGGCCGTCAAACTGATGACGGGTGCTGAAAACATGTTTCAATGTGTCAACCTTCTCGATTGCTTTAATCTTCGGAACGCGCTAAACAAAACAATATCACTTCCTTGACAAATTTACTCACCAAACCTTCAAGGGCTAACCCATTTCAGCGCACTATAAACGCACAACAGCAACAGGATGCATACACGATGATAGGGTTGCCCCACTAAACCAGTTCTCGAGCACCAAATATCGAACACCACGATCGCGGGCTCCAAAAATTTATCAATTCATCACCAACCAAAGCGAGCAAGCAGGCATTTCCCGTGCCCATGAACTTGCAGCAAACTAGCACCACATTACTCACGGAACGCTTTTAGGGGCACCGCGATGGGTGCATCGTGCAATGGTGGAGCAACTCACCCCAGAAGAACTCCAGCGCACTTCATCCCGATGAAAAAGATAAATGGAGTCTAGACTGTTTCGATCGGGCGATATCGAGATAAATCACTTGCATGCATGCATCAAACGTCGTGGAGTGTGGAGTGTGTCGAGGAACAACAACAACCTGATCGTGTCAAAACCCATACCTTCTGGCGCGTAGCCCGCTCCCTTTCCGGGCCCGCATTGCCGTTTACGTTAATGCGCAAAGCGTCAAAATCTGTCCGAATTTGAACGAAGCACTAGAAAACGTTTCAAAAATCTGTTTCTCAACCCCGTTTTTTGTGTTTACCTCCTACCGGTCCCGTGTCCCAGCGCAGTGGAACACCGCATGTGCGCAGCAAAGCAGATTTATGATATGGCGTTGCGATGTGTTAGCGGCAACCAGCAAGGTGAAGAGGGTGGAAGGAGAAGCCCACGGAACATCATACGATCCCGCAGCCCGATCCGATCGACGAACGGTCCCAGTCAGGTTGGATGGGAATCGATAACCAACCATCCCGTCTTATTGAGTTGTTTACGATGGTCCATATTTTAATTGGCCAACGAAATCACCATTAGTCGCGAACGTCCGTCGCGGGAACGTTAGCAGGCTGTGTCTCTCGGCTTGGCCTCTGAAGGGGTGCTGGTTTTGGGGCGACGAACGTTAACGCTCGTGTCGACAAAGGAGCTCGAAAGGGACGCACACCGGTCGGTCGGTCTGAACGGAATTGATTGGTTGGTGGTCAGTCATTTTGCCGGTCAAAAGCGTACGATCGATGCACATTGTTTGAGCTTGACCACCACGGGAGTAGTACATTTCGATGGTCTTTATTGCCGATAAACAGTCGTTTGGAAGTATCGCAACCCGGTGCTTCCGCTGCCGGTCAGGGTAATTTGAGCAGTTTAGCATTCGGATGTTGTTTGATTTTTCGATGATGAGCTCTTTCGAGCGGAGCGGAAGGGAATGCAAACATTCCCTCACACGGGGATGTCCGTGCTTCGTAAATTCTTAGAAACATGCGCCCTTGTGTGTGTGCGTGAAGTCGCAGAAATGTGTAATTTGTATGCTTATAAACGTCCATAAATTAACTACCTCCATTTGGAAGGCTTCGGTCGTCGCGAATCGGTCCTTCGATGCATCCACTTCGGGGTTGTACACGGTAAATTCGCATCCTCATGACAGATCTTGGAAGTCTTCAAAAAATGCTGCAAATTTTTAAAGCGATTGCAAAATATGAAGCGCTCTGATCGAGTACCGAAAATTAACGCTTACCCCGATAGCTTGTTATTATGCAAAGTATACGTCATCGGAGCACAGGGAGTGCGCGCCGCTCAAAATGCCCGCAGGCTGGTAGTTCTAAATGAAAAAAGGGATAGCGTAAAAAGGGGCGTTCAATATATTCACACATCGTTAGCCGGAACACCGCAATCTTCCTAGTGAGGTGCGAAAATATGCCCACATCTGAGAGATTTCATTCTTCAACCACCGCTGCGGGGAAAACGCGAAACGGCCGCAAAAAGAGCAGTAGCGCAAACATGAGACGGAAACGCTCGATTCGCTGATGTCTTCATCCGGATGAGTTAGATCTCGATAAAATGGGCGTCAAAGGATGCGCACCGACACACGCGGCGCATCTTCATCTAATGCCGCAGCATGCAGTTTAGCATAAACTGCAATAAATCCGCCCGCTGGATGCTGGTGGTGGTTTCGTTTCGTTCCTCTTGCTCACATGCTCGGTTACGCGTGCTGCTGACTTGTGTGTCGATCGCAGCCGGGCTTCGTAAATGTCTCACGACCCGTCCTTAGAAGTTCGCGCACCGTTGGCAGGACCATTGGATTGGCGCGTACGATCGATGTTGCAGGCAAATGAAGGGGAACCCGGGTACGGATCGTTCGGTACAGAAGGACACGAACCTGGAATCACTCCGGTCGGAGGTTTACGATCGTTTGGGGGTTGATGTTTAACGATACTGCCGCCCCTTGGCGTATCATCATCAGCATCGTGCACTTTCTGCTTAGCAAACAGGCAAACATGGTTGCTGCCCTCGCTTGCACATCGCACAAAAACAAACCCCTCGTTAGACACTCTCCAAAGGATGCGTGGAAGAGGCTGCTTCTTATCCACTTCGGGGATGAAAGGTATGATGAGATAAAACTCGGAACGAACACGTTATGAGATATGAGAGCGGGTTTGTTTCGCACGGCAAGTCGCTGTATTCGCGGAAGCTCGGACGGGCGCACAAACCTGGCCCCGGAATGAGATCAATAAAATAAATATTTTGATAATAACATATATATTTGGGTTTGTTGCGGATGAAAAATTGCCCGTAAAATGATTGCCGACTTTCAGATTCGATTTTGCGTTCGTTTTTATCGGAATCGGTTTCATTAAGATGTTTGTATCTCATCTTTCATGGGAATTGAGTGGAATGAAGTGGATTTGTATCGTATGGAAAATGTTTCGTTTTGTGTTTGCATTGTTGTCACACGATGGTTTATATTTGTGCAATATTACATATTCATATTGAACCAAAAAAAACTTTAAATATGTTTAATCCATACATGCTAAAAACGGAGCACAATACATCAAAGAAAACCTTCCTACTTACGAAAGCATCCTCTTCAATCCCCTCGGCGACCCTGTTCGGTGCCACTGTTTGTTTACAAAACCTCGAAAACAAAGCTGTCCAAATTTAAACACACACACATCCATCGACATACTTTCTCATGCATAATTTACGCTAAATGTATCGGGAAATGGGAAATTCCAGACGACATCATCTCCCCTCGGTTTCGTCCGCCTGTCCGGGCACACCGTTGCTAGTTGTTCCCTACTGTTCCCCTGCACCGCATTCGAATGCATTACACAACTGTTTCGCTCCTGGCAGAGTGCGGAGGCTCATAATTATCGCTCGCTGATACAGTACATCTTAAGGCGAGAAAAGTGCGTTAATTTGAAATAAGAACTGCGGTGCGTACTTTAACCGACTTGCGTCACAAGCTCGCGGCGTTGGGCATGCTGACAACGGTAAGACTTGAAAGGCGCGCTCCCCCAGCATTGTGCGAGGGTGTAAATGAGTTTAAAATCGAATAATTACCGACCGAAAGCCAGCGTAAGACGCAGCGCGTTCGATACTGTGTTCGCTTTTATGTTTTCCTACGCGTGTTTTGCTTCCCTGCAGGCGTTATGGTTTATCACATGCTCACTTGCTGATGCCGGCGCGTCTTGAGCGTTCCCAGTTCATTGGCATGGGGCACTAGGACTCGCTCCCTCGAGCCCTGCCAATCATTTCCCCGACACGGTTGCTGTGGTGGAACTGGGCGTTTCTTCACAAACTCTACACTTGGAAGCCATGTGACCGTACTACGATCAGGTCCCCGGTCGTAGCCCCTCGGAAGGCTCTTGAAGATGGTGTTAAACGCTTCCAACAGCAACAAAAAAGGAAGCATACTAAAACGGCGTCGCAGTTGGCAGCAACTGCAGACAATGCACAATGTCTGGTGGGACATAAATTACCAGCGTCCCTTGGCCTGTCCTCAAAGCGCGTGCATCGTGCTCTATTTGCTGCAGGGCACGGTCGACGCGCCTGTTACGACGATGTATGTCACGGTTGCGAAGGGTAAACGAACGACCACAGACCTACAGACCCATCTTCGGGAAGTGGTGCCTGCTGCCAGATGATCGCTTTACCAGCGTTATACGCTCGGGACAAACGGGGGAAGGTCAAATTTCTCACAGACACATACGATGGTAAAGGAATTTGCGTAATCCTCCCGCTGGCCACTTGCTAGACCCGCAACGGAAGCAACTCATTTGTCTGTGGCCTAGTCTTGTGATCCCACCTCCTTGTTCTACGGGTCGGTCGGTGGCAGCAGCTCTTTCTAATCTCTTTCGCTCCAAACAAAAAAAAAAAAAACTAAAAAACTAAAGTTTGACGTTTGACATATGAGAAAAGGAAGAGAGCCCACAAATGAAGCATCGAAGGGTCGTACGTGTATCGAACACCGAAACAACGATCGCCGTCATGGGAATCGCAAACCACGCCGCAGTGCTAAAGCGCCTTTGCGCCAAAGGCCTCTGCCTTCAGGTGTGGCGTCAGGCGAGCGTAGCGCTGATGCTGAAGATGATACGGAAATGATAGATTTATGGTAGATATCGTGATAAATTGGGAACCACCGGAGATTTATACGTGTCACCGGTAAAGATAACAACAAAAGTCTGCTGCTGCTCATTCGAAGATCACCGGTTGTGACGGCATGGGGCAGGAGTCCGAAAAATAATGGGAGTGGAACCATGTATATCTACTCCGAAACAAAACGACAGGTTGTACGCACGCACAGAATTGAGCAATAAATCTTGCGCCAGAAGGCAGATTGTCGTTGTGGGTGCCCGACGTGTCATGAAGGATGTACAAAAGAACTCCTTCATACATTGAGCATGTCAAAAAGCACAAAAAAGTAGTTACCGGAAGTTAGTTAAAGCGGACAAATGCATCTTGAAAAATGGAATCTAGAAGGCGTTCTTGAAGATCCACATTGCCCATTAACTCCAATCCGATCTGGTACAGCACCTGGTGCGAACTTTAAAACAGCCTCCTTTTATCCAATCAACCGGAATCTTGGCAAGCCCGCCTCAGGTTGCTTTCTTTATTTCACCCTTGTACAGGAGACACGCGCATAACATCATCCCCTTCGGGCAAATGTTGGCAGGCGGGCTAATAGGATAAAAATACATTGTGTACCACACCGGGCGCTACGAGACGACCACTCCCTGGCGGCGGAAACCGCTAATAAAGCATCCGATTGTTTTTAACAACCTTTTTTTTGTTTGCTCGCTCACCAAACGTCTTGCGTTCTGGAAGATCCTGACCCGCGTTAACCCGGTTCGACGATCGCGACCGGCTGTGTAATCTGGCGTGGAGAAATGCGTGGTAGAAGTAGATTTATTCTCGGTGCTCGAGGGGAAGAGTTTCCATTTCGTAACGATCGCTCATACACCTCCCGGTGTACCGAATGGCCACCGAGCACTGATTACTGTGGCAGAAGTGGTGCGAATATTGTTCACACAATACATCACAGCTTCGCGGAATGGCTCCGGCCTATGGCGGCGACGCGGTGTGCCCATTTCTTTTGACCGTTTGACCGAAGGCTGGGCTAATTAAGCACGGGAACGTAATTGAGTTGTCAAAATATTTCAACCCCACCGTGCGCGGTCGCAAAGATGATGCCGTTTTTGTTTGCGACTACAGCACACCGTTCCGGAATGGGGAATTGCGAATAATACACCCAAACAAAACCCATCTTTGGCATAAATCGGGACGCCGAACAAAAAAGCTGGCAACTGCAAGCCGCAACCTGTCACGCCACTGCCGCCTGCCGCCTGCTTATGCATTATGCAGGAAATGTGATCGTGATACGTGATAGTTCGGGGTAAAACAGAGGGACGGAGAAAGAAGTTGTAAAATATTGGCGCACCCAACGCCACGGAACCATCCTTCCGCTGGGAGGCTGGCTTTCAAAACTCGAAACAAACCCAGCGCGATAGCCGTGTTTCCAAGGCAGCAGCAGCAAAACAAAAAGGAAGCTCATTCCATTCGCAACTTCTTAGAGTGCTGGCAGAAGTTGAGCAGAGAAATAAAAATAAACCCTTTTTTGATTAATTTCACTCATTATTTGACTCACAACACTTGCCCATGCCGCACCACGCTTCGGCTCACTGACAAGTTGATGTATGAGCTCATAACGAATGTTAATTTCCTCCATCCGCCGACCGCCGCGGCATGCGTGCTACCTTCTTTAACGCGTTCCAAACATCCTGGGTGGAAGATCACTGGTAAGTTGGTGGCACGGTAGGATGATTCCAGACGTGTTGCGAAAGTTTCTCCAGCGAGAAAGGATCGTGCACGTGACGGGACGTTTGAAAGATGTCTATCATAGCGCTTTAATAGATTTAGCGCTATGAGAGGATTGTACGCTTAATCATACTGCTGGAAACATTTCAAAAAAACACGATTCTGGGATATGTATGTTGAACGTTTGTAAGATCATCAAGAACGCAGCAAACGCAGTTGAAAGTGAGTGCGAGGCCAGGCGAGCAGTATCATTCTCAGCACAGAGGTGGTCCGAAACGGTCACGATCAGTTCGTTTCGGTCGAAAGTGTCCATATTTTTGCAAATATTTATCTCACACACTGGTGTGTTGCAGTTTTTATTCTCAAGTCATGCTTATTCCTGGACACATACAAAGAAACCGACCAAACCTTGAATTTGTTTTATTTCACATTACTTCGCTTGTATAAATCATTGATAAATGTTTATCAGCACCAGCTATCTCGGCGTACTGGAATTTGTTGATGGTCGTTCGTGCACTGTTAGTTTAATTTAAGAGATCTTTTTTTATTTTCTATAAACTTTAATTAAGTATCCTTAATATCCTGACAACGTATATTCATGCTATATTTGCTTGTTATAAACATATTTTTTTAATTGTTTCAAATACCCTCGATTTAGAGGTTTCCGAAGGACGAAATTCAATTTGCATTCAATTTTAACTCAAACTGACCCTGCAAAATGCGAGTGCCGATCACACTTGCAGGGACCGGTTTCCGACCGGTTGCCATTAATTTAGTGCTGATGACAGCCGCATTTGATTTAATTCTCTTCCACCGTCCCATGCGCATACATACGTCGTGCATAAGTCGTATCGATATTTAATTGCAATGATTGAGAAAAGAAATGCGTAAGAAAATCATCTTTTACTTGCATTAGTTGTGTGTGCAAACAATGATTCCGGTGATTTATGCGGTTCCAGCCCATTAAAGTTTATATTTCGAATGATTTCGTTCAGTTCAGTTTTCTTGCTTTTTTTTACTTGTGGAATGGCATAACAGCAGACCGATCACCCACATAGCTTTTTGATTTACAACATCACTGAGTACCTGAAAAGAAACGTACAGTTTCGTGAAACATCCTCTCAATATTGGACGAGCTAATCTTCCTTCGCCGGTCGGTCGTAAAATGAGACAAAAACACATATACTTGGTCTGAAATATATTTTATCGCTTGCAGACTATCCGCTGAATGGTATGGATCTCCTGCTTTGATGTTTCAATCATCGTAAAACATAAAAAATAGCCAATTCCTTCATTGGCAGATGAATTTTATTGTTTGTAACACAATCACTCAACCTTATTGCCAAGAAGGACCTATTCAAAATGGTTTCAAGGGTCAACTGTTGCATTTAAAATCGCACCCAACATCTGGTCATCTTGCCATTGACATTGTGCGATGTTTCCCTTGGTCTTGAACTTCAGCCGAAATGAAGTCATCATGCAACAATCTCCCTGTGAAATAGTTCACATCCTGAACTACTCCCTGTAACACATCTGCAACGTTTTCCCCTTTAAATGGTTCTCTATTTCTAGCGAACTGTCTAGCAAATCATAAACACATCAAGAATATTTTCTTTTTATTTCCTATTCCTAACGCTAACACTTCCTTTCCCATAGTTTTCTTTCGCTAATGGCCAAACGACCAATTATTCATTAAGATATGCTTTTTTTGCATCCAAAAGATCAGCACGATTCTCTAACGAGTTAAATTCCCGTGATAAAGACATCACTGCCCTATCTGTCCGTCAACGAACGATCTGGTGGCGTGCCGGTTACGCATTCTGCATTTGATGACAGTACAAGCGTCATGCGATGCTGCGAGATACATTTAGTCAAACAAAGCGATAGCCATTTGTTTCAGCTTTCGCCAACCGCTGCGTGATACGCCATCGGATAGTCAGTCTGGTGACATTTTCGGATGTCAAACCATTCATTAAGTTTAGCGTTCATAGTTTTTGGTCTTGTTTTGTTTTTTTGCCTCCCGCTCTGCGTTTGATTGATAGCTTGTTAAGCCACAAATACTGTGCATGTTTTTTTCGGAGCCCCAGACACATGTGCAAATTTTGCAAATTGAATGAATTTGGTGTTCGCAAAAAGCTTGACGCGTTTTGGGTCTAGGCTCTAGGATTATGGCTAGTTTATTGTGCGCAGCTGCCGCTACGGAGATCGTTAATGGGATTAGTATAGTTTTTTGCTTTTGTTTTTTGTTGGGATCAGGCGAGACATGCGAAATTTTTCAGGGTCACAAACTCATCAGCAACCGAGAATGTACCGTGACCGTGAACATTTGTTCGCACTATGATGACGAAATTAGGATGAGAACATTTTTTTTTTGATAGCTGTTCTTATTATGGTTGAACATAGTGTAATCGTTTGAGATGAAGATTTTGTTCAGAATCATCAAATATAAATTTTAGGCAAAAATTTGTAGAAAACAATCACTTTAAATCTGTACAAAAACCCATTCAGAAAGATACATTTAAATCAAATATGAGATGTTGATCTTATCGCACCATTCCAAGAAGGGTGAGATGATTCTTGCTGCTCAAAAGGCACGCAAAACAATTCTAAACACTACCGAAAATGAACGCTGCCCAAATTAAGGCTTCTTCCCGTTTCCCTGGGCTTTTACGGATGGCCCGATATGTTAATGGTCCGTGTATTTCTTAATCCTTCCGTTCGATGTTCGAACTATTTCACGGATGACAAAAGGGACCGAATGATGGATTGCAACATGTACAACTGCAACATCGCCGAAACCATGAGACAAAGGTGATCCTCAGAACGCTCATCCCATTAATGCCACCCAGTAAAGCGTTCTTACGAAAAAGACAAAAAAATCCGCTCCATTTATGCGAAGCCAAACGCTTCCCCAGCGCTAGGCAGTGAAGGGCAGCAATTTTGAATGATGGATGACCGAAAACAAGCCGTGTCCGGGGTGTCGGCGTCAGATCCTTCGTTGCCACCCGTGTGCCCGTCTACCTGGAAGGGACATCGATCCCGCCGGAGCGAAAAGGATCAGCTGGAGAAGAAGAGACAAATGTTTTTAAAGAAAAACAGATACATCTTTCGATCACATCGACGGGCGGAAGCGGCGCTTGATACATAAATCAGCAAATCATCTTAGGCCGCGCGCGGCTCCGAAACGCTTAGTACTCCGTGGCACAGCGACAACTTTCAGCCCTTTCGTACTCATAAATAATCGAATATAATATCCCTACAGCTACTTATCACGCGCAACGCCGCCACCTCCCACGAACGGCCACCTCGGGGGTAATTCAATACACCGAGCTACCGAGCAACCATTAACGAAAGTCCATTAAAAGCTCGCATCCGAACGTTAAACAATCGAAGGTCACGAAAAGTGAATAAAAATCCTATTTCCGTCCGATCCCGGTACGGTGTTAAGAGCGTGTTGTTGTGGAGCGTGAAAAACGTCCTTTTGCGACGACGTTGCTCCCTTTCGGTGCTATCTAATCACCGCGCGCAGAAACATCATCGAACGTGCGCGCAAGCCACCCCGCTTCCACACCGGGGGCGCGAAGTGTGCCCATTAATTATGAGCCAGTTTACCCTCGATTCCTTCGATTGCTAGGTGCTAGGTGCGGCAAGAATTAAGAGAAATATCCTTCCAACGCATGCGTCGCTTGCCGGGCGGCAGATTTTAAAAACAAATATTGTAACGTTGTCATAACACGCAACGCAAGTGAGCCGCACCACTTGGGACGATGATATTTATGACGTGCCGGGCACGCTCAACACAAAGCCACTGAAACCTGTGCAGGATGCGATTGCTTTCCGTGAAAGTCTGATTTCTTGTTCCGCTCGATTAAGCAGCGTTTTCGGCTTAGCATCAGCAAATGGGCCGTTTCAAATGGGTTAATTGTGAGCAAGTCTCGTAGGAGGAGGCGGGTCATTAACGATGATTATGGAAATTTTACGCACTAAACCAGAAACAAATCCTTCCGCCCTGCACGATGCATCCTTTTGGTTATTCGTGACCTCGCGGCGGCACGTCGTGAGAGCAGGATGCGAATGATTGCTAGCATAATTGCTAATGGCTGCGCAATCGAAGCCACAACTTTTGAAGCTTAATTTATGTTTTATTGATATCATAACACTTGACCGCAGAATTGGCGAGCCAAAAATTAGCAATGAAATACGGTGCGAAACGTAAACAAAAAAAAGGTGATTTTGATAAGAAAAAAACAAGGCTTCATGCAATCAAAAGTGCGTAGGAGGATCAAACGTGACGCGGATTGCGGATGGGACAGTCCCAGCAAAGATAACTATTATGCCTTCCGCTCACGGTCGGTCAGTGTGTGCCTCTTGCATTATATTCTCCGTCCGCTTAGTTGGTTTTTCAGTTTCACATCCAAAACACTCATCGAAGGCGACGGGCGAGATGGAGTGGCTCAAGCCGGGTGATTTCCGACCGATCATAAGTAATAAAACCTGTAGCCAGCGGATGGCAGCATGTAGAGGTCCATTAAAAAACCAATCAGCATGAAACCTTTTTACGATCCGCGTTCGCGTTCGATATGGTTAAATTTCCGATCTGCTGGGTGACAACGGTGGTCTCCACCTATTCCGGTCCCGGCTGAAGCACATCCATTCGATCCGTGTGTCCTTGAGAGACATGTGTGTTTTTTTTTTGTTTGCTTTCTTTCGACTTGAATCTGATCAAAAATATGATTTAATTATTAATTGCTGTGTGGGTAGCGATTATTTTTTTATAGGCAATCTTTTTTAACACTGCCGTTAACCGCAGGGTTTAATAATTCTTCACCAGTTCACATTGATGATGAGTAATCGGAAGGGTTCAATTAATTATCACGCCTATAGAAAAGGTGACATAAACTGTGTTGTCTCGATTATATAACTATACTCTGAGCAGATCTATCCATAAAAAAACATAATTAGTGCAAAACGTGTTTATTTGGCAGTTTGTCGCACGTCGTATTTGACCCGTTTGGTTGAAGTCCAAACAGTTTCCTATGACATAAAATGTACGACCAGTTTTCCTGAACTAAATTGATAAAAAAACAATAAATCATACAACCGTTTGGCGGACCCTTTGGGGTATGATAAATCTTTCCGTTGATCATATTTTAACAGCCATCTGTTTGATGTTACCACAAGAAGACATCGAGCCTTCGGTGCAAGCAATAAATTCTCCTTGCCTTCCGTGCGCTAGAAGTTTAACAATCAGTACAATCGATCGGTACAATTGAACGCTTTTGCTTGCTTTGCAAAAGCAAAACTGACCTTAAAAGTATGATTTACGGCGAACGATGCATCGGAATAGGTTACCACAAACGCTCCTTGAGTAAAGAAAACAGTGAAAATTAAAACCATTCTCGAGCAATGAACCGATTTCTTTTTTTGTTTTTGCAGAATATTCAAACATAAGCGTATGCATTTCTGCACCGAGAGCGAAAGTTCTTGCGGGAATAACATTATCGTAATATGATCGCCATGTTCCGGGATTAAAAGTTTACATCTTCATCTTAAGCGTTCGGTCGGCGCGATGCATGCCCAAGAAAGGAGCAACATGGATCCACCTTGTGCTAGCGCTTTTTTAATTTCAAACGAACACTGAATCGATTGACTAGAACGAAGCATGCCAGTTGCATTGCGTGCCTAAGTTTTGCTTCCTTTTAGCTCCTTTGCCTTTCGATTTCCTTTCGTCTGAAGTGATCCCACGGCACGCTGTACATCGCCGCACGTCTTGTCCGGCGATCGAGACTTTTAATTTAATAACCATTTAATAAACATTAATTATTTTTACGCTCCTTCTTACTACCTCTTTGCGTTCGCACGAGCGGAAGGATCTCCCTCCCCACTGGACGTGGGGGGAAGATGGATTATTTATTGACAATGTTACACTTTTAATGGCGAAAGTAAGTGGTACACGCGTAAAGCAACGATCTCGTTAAAGGGTGTGCACCATCGCGGACGTTTCGAACGGTTTCAAGGGTTAAAGGGTTGAACTCTCTTCGCACGGTTTCAGTCGGCGCCAATGAGCTATGAATTTGAATTACGATCAGCAGGTACCTGGCTGCGGCTGCTGCCTGTGAGCGGATCGTCATATTTGTAATGATATCTGCGGTGTTTTCATCGTCCGATAAATAAATGCATGCAGAAATGCGTCATTTTAGAGCAAGATGTACGTGTCGGTTTTACTACCATTCAATATTGGCTCGCAGACTAAACAAATCACGCGAACAGCTCCATGCAGTTGCAATAAATCTCGCCACGGAGAAGACGAATGGCTCATTTCCATCCAACCCATAACGAGAAGCGCAGCTCCAGATCGAAGCTTAATAGCATTATCTGATCAATGCCCATACTGGGGCCAAGGCAGGTTAGATCGCGTCGGATTTGTTCAAAAACCTTTAAAATAGCTCAATACACTGGACGTAAATTTGGCGACAGTAACGTTACGCATTCGGCTGACAAGCTTTTCGTGGTCGAAAAAGGCGAATCGGTTTAATTCCACCGGCCGGCTAGTCATCTCGTGTCATCGTTTTCGGACGAACGGACGGAACATATCTATTTCCCTCCTACTGGCCCGATGGAGTTATCCGGGGCTCGAAAGCAGACACATAAATTTCGCTATGTTAATTAGCAATCCACCATAGCAAATGGCCGTGAATTCAATTTCTATCTGCTGACCATTTGTTATGCACTGAATCTTGCGAACGTGTCTGCAAGCTGCCACATTCTGTGTTTAGGGTTTTCGTTTTTTTTTCGTGAGAGGTTCTATAGTCAGAACGAACAGACGGGGGCGTTGTACTACCGTCTAATGACCTTTGAGCAAACTTTACTAATCGAAATTTTACATTCAAACGCTTTTTCTAAGAGAGCTTTTTGACAACATTGATTTTTTTTAACAGAATATCGAAGCAGTCTCATGTGCAACCGAGAAAAGTTTATGTCCTCCTCACACGCCTCTTGTCTAGTCATCCTTTCGACCCATTATCTGTTTCTGTTCTGCTTGATGCGAAGGCGTTGCAACATGCAACTCGTTCTACTACAATAAACATATCGCACTGATTAAATCTACATCGAATCGCGCAGATTGAACAATGACAGGTTTTTATTCAACAATACGCAAGCACATTCGGAGGAAGCCTTCTGGCTAGACGATCACAACGAAGCCATACCACCGTCTGCCGTTAACACCTACCTAATTTTAAATGCCCATCGGATGTTTACACCCATCTGCTACGGATAATTTCTCAGTGGCACCGAGACATACCCCTACAGCCGCTGATTACATGTCGCGATTGGGAACGAATCTGAATATCCATTTTTATCGCGTCCTGGTCTCTTGCAGGTGGGTGTTAACACAGGAATTCCTAAAGAATCTAGGCATTCGTGAACCTTTTCAAGGTTCAACTTGGGCGTGCTGTGATACTACGTTAACAAACCGCGTTACCCCACGGTACTCCGGATGTGTGGCCACAATTCGAAGAGCCGTCTTTACCGGTGATTATGGTTATTCCAGTGGAACCAGATTTAAGTTCATTATCTAACAAATGAATCAAATGAAAGGATTCATTTGCTTCGTCGTCGTTACCATGGGGATTTAGAAGGTTTACTTTTCTGCCAAGCGATAATCTCTCATATTGCCGTGCGTATTTTCCAATAAAATTAGGTGGTTAAAGTAAATTAAAAATAGGAATACTAGCTTCAAATACCAAATCTCTTAGGCTAATCAGATTCAGTTCGAATGTCTTAAAACGAGTTCCCCAGTACGGATCGGAACTATTCCCGTAAACGATGCACTGTTCGATGACGAAACACTTTTTTCACGTGACTTCGAAAAGAAGGGCTCGTTGAACACTCTCAAGTAGTGACGCAATAAAAATAAAATAAAATTAACTTCCCAATCCCGCGTGACATTGGTACCTTCTCCCAGCAATAGTAGCATCAGCGGCAGCAGCAACACCCGACGACGGTGCGCAAAATAAATGTGTGCAAAAATGCACGTAGCCCCATCGGTTGGAGCTGGGTCTAAAGTGCAGCAACTGGGCCGGAATGTACCGCCGGAATTGCATCGATCATCGGTGGAGGGAAATCCGTTC
This sequence comes from Anopheles punctulatus, assembly GCA_000956255.1. NCBI lineage: Eukaryota > Metazoa > Arthropoda > Insecta > Diptera > Culicidae > Anopheles > Anopheles punctulatus. Next base: position 196 of record JXXA01005278.1, on the reverse strand, counting down.
GTCGTCTAGCGGGAAGGGAACGGAGCGCGGTGTGTGGTTGTGGCAGCAAGAATAGATTGCATCCCGGCCTCTGATCATATGATGCGCGATGCGCTCGTAGACATCACATGATGATGATAGAGTTAGTCAGCGAGAGCCGGGCAACAGTAATGCAATAAACATAAGCCGAAACGTTGCAAACGTCCATTTGCGAGAG
>JXXA01005264.1:0-19523 GCA_000956255.1 Anopheles punctulatus | reverse complement strand
GTTAAATACGGCACTAGCTTTCCTCCACAGGGGGGGAAAAGTCGTGTAAACTCACGAACGCTTTAGAACGTTTGCTTAGGTTGCACGCTTGCACGACGGATGGGTTTCACTTGAAGTGTAGAAACATTTTTTTGTAGTAACATCTGTGCACACACATAAACACACACACGGTCACCGCACTAAGAGCCGCACACAAACGCACTTTTCACACGTTTCAGGTAGCCTTTTCGGTGCAAGCTTCAGCTATTGGAGAAGCAAAGCAAATGGAGGAAAAATTAACCTTTTAGGAGGAGCCCAGAACGATCTGCTGAGCACACTGGGGGGAAGCCGAAGAGCATCCAGGGGTCGGCAAGTCCAAGGGACGGATGTTACACTGTGTTAAAATTATTCAAAAACATTCTTAAACCTTGCTTATGGGTGAGCGTCGAATCAACTAGTCATTTTGTGAGAAGGATTTTGTTGTATTAATTGTCAATTGCCAATTTCTCTTTAAAAAATATTTATGCTTCTACTTCTCTAATTGAAAGACGACCGGGGGTTACACAAAATGTGTCTTGAAAACTATGGCTAGTTTTATCTCGCAAATATTAACGACATGTTGCGGTATGTTTCTGTGAATGCTTTTTCCGTGTTAACATTTGCCGGCCCCTGACGTAGCGCTCAGCGATCAGCAGGAGCAGCTACGGAACCATCGAACCATTCCGGCGCCATCGAAATCAAGTCACCGGTGCGCTGCCGTTGTTGAAGTAATCAATTTATGCACCAATTTACAAGACCCTCTCAGTGGGCTTTGACAAATGTGTGATGATCGGTGTGGCTCACGAGCAAAGATGGATGATGGTGCGTTAGGTAGCCACACCAACACTACACCGGCACGCTACACTAACGCACTTTGCACTATAGCCACGCAGCGTAAGACCGATCGTGTGGCAGTTTCACGATCGGAGGTTCTCGTTATATTGGTATCAAAAGTACGTAAACATGTACACGCACACATATACACATGCACGATCAAATTGTGGATTTTTCCCCCTTTTTTTTTGGGCTAATCAAACGTTTCATCACTCAAGTGAGCACACAAGTTAGAACACTTTCGACACAAACGGCACGGCGCGATGTGAGAAACAAAACCAAACGGCCTACGTCGATGGTAATTGAGCGGGTGCTATTGGAAATCACGGCGCAACATTTATATGCAACCTCGGTCGCTGCTGATGATACTGGAAGTTGACGCCGCCGACGACACACGCACACAGCCAGTCGTCCAAAGTGTCGGAATGGATCTTACAAAGCTGCCACTGCTCGATCACCGCAGCCGGCTGGAAGTGAGCTGCGAGAGTGAGGTTTGCACTCGCTCCGGACACGGTGCAGAATGTACCGATTGGATGGAAGGCGCATTAGTGCACTAATTTCTGTGCCAACAAACCACAACAGAACCATTCCGGGCGCGCCACGCACGTGTGCAGATTCCTCACGCCTTGCCGTGTCGGTTCGGGTTGACGCGACACATGCACGCAGCCATACGCACAGGCTGTAATCACCGGGACCGGATCGAAAAGCGAATTTTAAGTACACTGCCGCGAGTTTTCTAACGACATCCGGTGCCGAAATCCGTTCCGAGTGCGTTCCCTTAACGAGCGCGTCTAGACCGAAGAACAACGCTTTCGGTCCACTGCTACCTGTTGGCAGTCGGCGGCTACACGTGAATGCAGGAACGTTGTGCGCTGTACGCGGGCGGGAGTTTACAACGTACCAAATTATCTCGTCCACGCCAGCCTTCGGACTGAATACGAAGCGTTGCAAGCTCCGCTCGGTTCGGGACACGAAGCGAGAACGAAGGTAGCATCCAAAAAAAATGTCACGAATGTGATGTCACGATCAGAGCGATTCCCTCCGCTCCTATTTTCGTTCCCTTGCTTCTTTCAAAGCGTCCCGGTCCTTAGAAACATCGAATACATCGGACATAAATGTTTAAGAATGATAAAAAAAGTGGAAATGAAGGTTCGTTGAGTTCTTGTTTTTGGAGTTTCTGTTTTTTTTGTATGACAATTTGCGGCAATACTAAAAATAGGGCAGTCATGCCAAGATGCATCAATAAAAATGACAACGATTTTTGCCGTGGGATACTTTGAAATAAATAAGCGACTGATAAAAAGCGAAGCAGAAACGTTCGTTTCAAGCGCTGCTGCAGGAAATCTCATGAGCACTTTGCCAGCCGGATGGAATGTTATCCAGAGCTCGGCTGTTGAGGGAGGTTCGGGTTCTGACTTATCTGCGGGCGCCTGTGCGTACTCAAAGGGTAAGTGTTGTAAGCCATAAGGGGATTCATAGTTTGGGCAACTATTACGTTCCAAAAATACTCCCAAACGCAGCAGGCCCTGATTTGTGCGGCACACCGGTTGAGACTGTTGCCATGGAGGTCGTATAATCCTTGCGTGACAGAAATAGCTTGTAGCTCCAGCTCAAGGAGAGCAAACCGGATAGAAAGCCGGAAACCGGGAAAGGCAACCCCATCGCACTCTCTTGGAAACCCATCACTGGGCGCTCTCTCCGGGTTGTCTGCCACTGGTGAATGAAAGTAGTATTTTCCAGCTTCTTGCTTACTCTCACTGCCTTTGGTGGTAGGGTAGGTCATGGCTCGGCACAAACGAAACCCTCCCACACACACACACAAAGTCCGAACGGATACGAACGGCGTGCTTTCCGGTTGATTTTCATTCATCATCCGGAGGCTCGGTTTATGAATCAGAGCAATTGGATTGTTGGGCAAATTAGCAGCAAAGGATAACCTGAATTCCGAATCGAATTGATGGCTCGATGGAAATCGTCGTAGTTAAGAGTAGTATTACATTTTATAAGTTAATGTATAAAGTGTAATACTACAGCTGCAAAATGCAATGACGCCTAAAGAGCCCTCTAGCATTCCGTGAACAACATTGCTGGCTTTTACATACACCATTCACAATGCTGTTTGAAGTAATGTTTTTAAAATGTGGATTTCCAAATGATTTATTTTAAATGCGGCCAGTTCTTCTATTACAAGTTTGAACATTTAAACTAGCATGTTAAGGGCAAGAAAAGTAGCAGGATTAAATAAGAGAAATTTACAGCAATCGAAGCTTTAAATCATACCTCGATTCAAGTGGCGGTTCTGGTGATTTTTTTTTCTTCAGAAAATGTTTTCAGTAAGTTCTGGAAAGGGATGAATGATTAATTGCTGGAATGTATAAGTGATGAAACAATGTTTTGTCCACTAGGGGTTGAAGTTTTGCACAGTATGCGCTTGCGTAGAAGCGTAGCATGCAAGGTAGTTTAAAAGCGTGGAGAACTTGCATGGAAAGCTTTACACAAGAGCATTTGAATTTGGACGTTACGCTCATCTAGCCTAATATTAGTGGGTTTTATTTAGCTTTTTTTTTATCAGTTTAAAAGTTTGTCTATTTCAGTCTTTTCTACCGTCAATGTATACTTTTATTATTTTTTTTCATTGTACGCTTTTATTGTTATTTTGTATAGTTTTAGAACTATTTTACTTTTATTATTTTTTATGAAATATATTTTCCACCACCCCGCGCTCGCCTCGCGACATGTTTCACACAGCTAACGCATTACACCATGCGACTTCCTTCACCGACAGATAATGATAGTTTGCAGCTGTGCACAACAGCAACACAACTAGGAAGTGAATCACGTTACTGAGATCACCAGCATCCAAGAACGCTATCACATCCAACCGACTGTTGTCGAGTCATTGACATCGCTCACAGCACGTAAATGGCGTAAGCTTCGTGTGCACTGTTTCAATCATTGATGAAACTGCAATCATTCGAGAACTCGATGCAGTTTGCTGGCGGACGCCCTTACCCGCCGACCGGTTTATCTCAATATGTCAGTAGAACAACAACACTGGCGCGTAGAAGGCGTCCTTGCATCCCAACCAGCGGATCCGCTCCATCCGTACCCAGTGGACGAGTAAGGGTGCGGAAAATGGCGTACCTTTTAACTGCCCACCACAACATTCGTTGATTCCATTGAACTTGAACTAGACATCCTCTGGCTGCATCGGGTCTAGTACCTGTTTACCTTCCACCGTGGCATGGGTGAAGGAAAGGTTGCGTATCGGATGCGCTCCGTTGCACATACTTATGTGAGTTTCAACGAATGTTTTCACCGTTTCACACTTTTCCACGCGTTCGTAATTAAAACACCAGACACTAAGCAACAAATTATTGCACCCGGTTGTTAGGGCGTACAAAATATGTTACTTTTTATCAGCATAATATTATCACTCACTCGCTCGTCGCTCGTTGTTCGTGTGCGGTGGCGGGAAGAGCGGACGTAAAGCAATGAAAACAAACAATATTGCTACTGGTGCTACCCGGTCGTAAAATCATTGTTTACATTATTTATTTAATAGGATGAATAGCAAAACCAACACTCGTTGGTATTCGAGTGAAAATGATGTGTTTCGATGTGCTCGTTGTCACTTCTGTATGAATGTAAGATCCTACAGCGAGTAGCAGCGACATTGGATTATGCAAGCAATGTCCTCTAGTTCAAACCGCGAAGATGCCAATCCTGTACGTTCTGGAATAAATTAAAAGCTTGTTTTTGTCATCGCGGGATGATTTATTCGATAATTGCGATGTGGTGTGAGAATAAAGTTATGCAAAAATGTATGATTTACGAAGTAAACGAACGTTAGTTAATAAACAGACAAATGCAACATCCACTTACACGATATGCCATTATTTAATGATACACCAGTGATGCTGTATAATAAACATCAACGATGTGCGAAATCAACGGTTCTAGGTCACATACAAATAAAAGCAACATTTACTGTCAAAGCGGAGCTCGACAAAAAATGTCCTTTACATGGCTTTTAAACGGGATGCTTTAAAAAGCTATTAAAACGTTAGGTTTATTATTGCGACCCACGATTGACCCAGTGTGCATTTTATAACCCTTTGCAGTGATTTGAAAAGTTTTTTTTTTTGCAATAAAACTTACGTAGATGAGGTTCCGCGGAGAACCTTCCAACTCTTGCGTTTTGCAGTGCAACGATTCTCCGACAATGGTTAACGACGAAAGTTGCAGGACGCACGATGCAAGGAGAGCAAGTAACGTGCATGAACCCCCCTTCAAGTACGCCCGCAACGTTAGTTTACATCGACTTCCTGGTGCCTTTTCCGACCAGTTGTTCTTGAGAAAGTGCATGCTGCGGATACACACACACTCGCTGCCCCCAAACGTCGCCGAGGAATCCCGCTCGTGTCCCTTTGGGAGGTAATCACATCATCGGGTGGCAGACGAACGGCGCGCTCCGAGCTCGGGTTCGCTCATTCTAGATCGTATTCTCGACGCTCCGCTCGACCGCTGTATCGCTTTAAACGGGCACAGACTTTGAACGGCAGCGGACCAGCTCGCTCGCTCGCGCGTTTCCATCTCTGTGTCGCACAGCCCTACAGCAGGGCAAACAAAGCCGCCCAGAAGTGTTGCCGATATTTTTCGATAATTCCATTTTAATTGTGGTGTGGCGGTGTGGCGAAAAGGAAAAGCGTTCCTGCCGAAGTATTACGGACGGTGGTGAAATATCGAGTGTTTTTATTCTGCACGGCCACAGCCGGGTTCTAGTCATCAGCTCACAATGACAGTTCCGCCGGTGCTGGAGCTCACGGATGAGGAGGAAGGTGAGTATGTGGCGCGAAAGGGAACAGCCGGACCCATTCCGTCGCCTCTTTGTTCGCCTCCCGTACGGGGGAAAGTGAAAATGCAAACTGCAAGCGTTGAAACATCCAGAACTAATTGCTCGCCGCGCGCTGATTATGCCACACAACGATACCGGCCTGTCAAAAAACTGCTCGAAATTTTCCCAGGCTCTCCGGCCGTGAAGCGCGGTGGATTCTGCGCAGTACGAGTGTGTGATTTTTCACACAACAGCAGGTTTTGACAAGTGCGATACGGTGTGGTGTTGTTGTCCTTTGTGCTTGGCGAACCGATGACCGGCACGACGTAGCAGGCTGAGAAGTTTTCCTCACCGCGAAATGAGCGAAATGTCACCCGTTCGAATGTGTGCGCTGAAGCAGCGGTTGAGAACGCATTTAAATTGATTTTGTTTGCCAAACAACTTGAAGCGTCCACGCTAATCGCGCTCTATCGGCTGCTAAAAAGCGGCGTTACTCTGGAATCGTGCTGAAGGCACGTCCAATACATTAAACATACACTAATTACAATGTCAATACGAGCCTGTAAGTGATCCGTAACGGGGTGTTTAATTTTGTTTGTGCTGCTGCACCGTGTATCGTCACGGTTTGATGCCTGTTTGATGCATATTTAATTGTGAGACATCACAATTAAATCGGTTTCACGTTTTACTGCACGAAGTGAAAACTCAGCCGGAAAACGGACTGAAAAATGAGCGCTTCCAGTGTGTGCATTTGGCTGCTGTCGGCTCGTAATGAACGTGGGTGCAGTTCGTTTGCAGTTATTGTGCACGAGCACGACGAGATCCCAAGTATCGAACACGCAAACAATCTTCCTGCGCAAACGGCGATAGTTTAATCAGCTGGTATAGGTTACTCGGCTGATAGCGTTCTAAGATAAGATTAGATTAGAGTGAGCTCGTGCATGTGTTCGTGTAGCGGGGCAAATCTGACGTTCACGTGCCACGCGAGGTAATGCTCAACTATATTGGTATAGCCCTAGCGAAGTTCCAAACACATCAACCCCACGGGATGCCTACGATCGATTTACGCCGAGCACACCGAACAGTTCATTACTCATCCGGGTGTCGTTATGTAAGCGTCTCAACCGCTCGGGAGGGCCGGGTTTTGCAGGTTGAGCACAATAAATGATCCGGCTACAGTCAAGAGGAATGCGAAAAAAAAAACATATCGACACATACACATCTTTGTATTAACTCCACCAAAGAGGGGTTATTGTTCGGCACCATGATGGGCCGTACCTGCCCAAAGACACATCTCCGTCACGCCTCTGTCCACTTCAGAATCAGATTTTGCTGAAGACTGGTCCCACGAGAATGGCAGCGATTGAAAGTGAGCATGACGAAGGTGATTCGAAAGAGGTTCTAATGAGCATTTCGGGACGTTTTGAAGTAGTATGTTCGTTCGTATTCTGCACGATGATTGTAGCGAAAATAGCAGAAGAGATCAGAACTTTGGACGATCAAAATAGATTTGATATTAATTGCGTGACGGCTGGAGAACCAACACTACTCCACCGGATGTGCTTTGCGGTGCGGACGAGAACGTTTCATATTGAAGCTTGTCCGTGGATGATGATGATGATTGTGTTTCACGTCGTTGCTGTAGATAGTTATTAAGTTAACTCTGAAGGAATTGTTCGAATAACAAATCAAATTTCATCACATTCATTTAAGAATGGACCAAAAATAGCCAAAATGTTGAAAATAAGTTACAGCTTTTCCAGTCTAAACACCTCGAAGATGAGCTAAATTCAACGAAGCATAAATGTTAGAACAACTGTCATGCATTGTGTTTTAGTACAAGTTTGATTTTTTTTAGTACACAAACGGCTTTCCATTAATAAATAAACGGGAAAAGAGAGCAAAACGCAATTGGTTCCAACGAAGCTCTGACAAACCGTGTCAGGATGTGTCCACTAACATCTTTCCGTTTTATTCTCCCCGCAGAGGCAAAGTACTACTTCACGACCTTGTTCGCGGCCTTATACAAACCGTGCGACGCTGGCACACCGGCGGATCTACAAACCCATCTACCGTCCTGGTTCGATGAGGACAAGTTCAAGCTCGGGCAAAAGTTCTATCATGACAACCGGTTCGGTATACTGCAGGCGAACTTATGCAGCCTTCTGGTGCTGCTGGCCGATCCGAAGGGTTTGCGAATCCTGGAGCACACGGGCAAGTCGAGCACGACGGAGACGGCCCGGAAGCGGTACGTGTCCACGTTCATTCACATGAGCGACTGGTACGAGTGTGAGCTGGAACCGGGCTCCAGGTAGGTGGTCGCTGTTGAGGTCGTTGGGAGTTGCGCAGACATTTTTTTTTGGTTTTTAATCGAAACCGCTTGTTTTGCAGATCATGGAAATCACTGTCCCAGGTGCGTCGTATGCATCTGAGCGCGTCCAATAGCGCCAAGAAACGGGCGCTCGGTTTCATCAGCCAACCGGAGATGGCACTGACCACGTTCGGGTTCATGGGATTCCCGCTGATACGGCCGCATCTGCTGGGCATCCGGTACGACAACCGTGCGGCACGGGAGGGTTTCGTCCACTTCTGGGCCGTCATCGGGTTTATGTTGGGTGTTGAGGACGAGCACAACATGTGCCTGCACCGGCTGGAGGTAGTCGAGATGATCTGCCACATGGTGATGCGGTACGTGTTCGTACCGTCGTTGCAGCTCGAGACACCCCTGCTGCGCCACATGATAGGCGCCATCGTCGATGCCTTCACGCCCTACATGCCGTTTCTGTCGTACGAGAGTTTAATGTTTCTAACGCGCCGCTTAGTGGGCATTCCCGGGTACCAGTACTCGGTGGACATGAAGAAGGAGTTCCTCTGCCGATCGATACTGACGGAGGAAGAGTTGAAGAAGGTGACGGACTATCTGGAACCGCGGGATGGATACAAGCAAGTGATGGCTATGTATCGAGCGATATTCACCGACAAGCTGCGAATTTACACGATAAAGGAGCTACCGGACGAGATCAACCAGAACTACCTGGAGTCGGCAATGGCCGGCACGAACGGGACCTACACGAAGCTCTCCGTTGAAGATAACGACAATCCGGAGCAGCAGCAGCGCTTGAAAGACGCGGAACTACAGCTGAGCGAACTGTTGGGGCTGAAGCACAACCAGCAGCTGATCATCACGGAGGTAGCAGACGAACACGAATGGAGCACGTACATGAACGATAGCCGACTGAAGCAGCTGTCAGCACGCGATCAAACCAATGTTCGCGTGACGTCTCAAACGCTTAATCTCTCTTACAGCACTCTTGGACGCTTCGCAAACGAAGCAGCACTTTCGTTCATTCTCTACCGAATACGACGACTGCAGGCAAAGTAGGCATAGAACACGGGCTTGGAAGTGATCAGTACAAACGACGAGTTAAAAAACACAGGGATCATAAAGAGAGCAATGAGTTTCTTTTTTTTAAGATAAGTACATGCAATGCGTATTTACATGCCGGTTTCAAAAGCGAATTGCGAAACATATAGTTTATTTATGGTGATATGGAAGTAAATGCAAAGCAATAAAATTGTAAATCAAGATCAACGTTTATTTGAGCAACAAGTACTTATTTCTACAAATCGCTTATCTAAGTTATGAGTTGTTTTGCATATCCCTTCCGAAGTGTCATGGACAGTGTCGTAACCTACACTAAACGGGTATCACAAGCACACGGCACGGGCAGCTCCTCACACTCCGAGCAGTCCGTTTCCGTGTGCGGCCAAAAGATCTCTCCAAAAACGAGTCCTTTCGTGGCTGGGATCGCTCACCATGGCAGGGCGGACATTAATCTCGAGACATTCCAGCTGAAATACGCTAGTGCCGTCACGTGGAACCTTTCCAACTGGTCGCCACTTTACGTCCACCACATCACCAGAATCCACCGACGGATCGCCGTGTTTGGCGAAGCTGGTCCACAGCGCAACGACATTGTCCCGTACCCGGCATTCATCACTCGATGGAGGTAGCGTTGGCAGAAGCGTTGGACTGCAATGGGAAAGAATACTTGAAGTTCGTGTAACTCTTGTCGTCACTGACGTCAACTCACTTGAACATGTACATCAAATCGTCCCCGTGGCAAGCACCTGGCACGCTCGCATTCAGGAACAATCGCTTCAGCAAGCTAAACCGACCGTCGAACGTGAAGCGGTAGTGATAATGGCGAACGTTCGGCTGATACCTAGCCAACCATTCGGCACCAAGCGCGGAATCCATCGCAAAGATGACATCGGTCAAAAAGTGTTTCAGCTGTTCGTTGGACCACTCGGACGGTTGGGCGTTATTGAAGTAGAACTTTAGCACCTTGTCCGTCACGGCGGTTCGTTCGGTGTGGGTGAGATGTCGGAACACTTTGGCCACCATGCGATCGGGCAGATGACGAATGTCTTCGTTGCGTGTCTTGTGCCGCATGATGTAGAGCCCGAGGATTCCTTCCGCGTCGTTGCATCCTTCGAGAAGTGGTATCCGTAGCGTGTCGTAGGATTTGAGTAGCTCCTCGGGCGGTTGCGTGATGATGGAGCATTCGGTGAGCGTTCGTTCGACGACGGGAAGAAAAATGAACACTAGATCGGCCTGTTTGGCTGCGTTCTTACCGAGGGCTTTGCGTTGATGTTTCGCGAGCTGTTTGGCTGGAACTCGTTGCAGAGTTTCTGGATGGAAATTAAGGGGAGGAAAAAAGGAACATATCGTTTTTGAATATACAATAATGCATTAATACTATTCCAGTAGATGCTGCTCCTCATTGGATTTCTCTGATTCTTGTATCGCTCATTTTTTAAATAATTTAAAATATTAGGTTAATGTTCCTAGGTCAAAATATTAGATTAAAACACTTAGATAATACTTCCAAAGTATTGAAATCCTTTGATTTACTGCAGCTAATCGAAACAATTGGTGAAACAAACATAAAAAGTTGAGCTTAATGCAATGGCGTCTACACTTAAAGGCCACCATCACCATAATCAATTGCGCCAGTTGTGTAAACCGATCCGTTGACGGCGCACTTACGCATTACGCCATGACGGTACGGTTTCAAAGCGTACACACAGTAATCAGACAGTCTCTACCCACCTAGCGCCTCCTGTTGGCTTGTTCCATCGTATCCGAAGTACCGCGCGAGATTGAAGGCCATATCGAGCGGATCCGCTTGCATGAACGAGCTCGAGCAGACGACACCACTCTGGCAGATCACCCGGTGGATGTATTTCCTGGAGCAAAACGGAAAAGCGACTGTAAGTTGCAAACTGGCACAGTGGATCAAGAAATCGGCTCCGACCGAACGTCTCCGAACGTACCTGGAGTTTGGCGAGAGCATGTGCAGATAGGCCGAGAAGCTGCCGGCACTTTCACCGAACAGCGTCACGTTGTGCGGATCGCCTCCGAAGCTGGCGATGTTTTCATTAACCCACCGGAGTGCCATCAGCTGTGGTGACGGGAAGCAAACGTGATGAACGGGGCCTGGGAGCGAGATGCTCGGCGAAACAAACCTGATCTTTAAGTCCCGCGTTGCCCTCCACACCAGCGTCCGGGAGATACAAGAACCCGAACGGACCAAGCCGATAGTTGATCGTGACGACAAGCACTCCGCGCTGGAGGAAGTACTCCGGATTGTAGAAGAGACTGCTGCCGCTACCACACGCGAAGCCACCACCGTGCAGAAACACCATCACGGGAAGCCCGGTGGTTTTGCTGGCGGTATCCTTAGCCCCGTCCAGCGGAAGTTGCGGCGTGTAGACATTCAGGTAGAGTCCAGCTTCCGAGCCGTACACAAAACCCGAGAAGAAGTCGAGCTGGATCGAATCCGATCGCTCGGCGTAGCAGTTGACGATCGATTTTCGGTACCTTTCCAGGGCGACCGGTGCCCTGAAGCGTAGCTTCCCGACCGGTGCCTCCGCGTACGGAACTCCCTTGAAGTAGTGGTACCGGGCGCCATTCGGTAGACGCGCCGTAACGCCACGCAGTTGGCCTTGCCGTACGGTGACGAGTGGACCGTCGCGTGGAGGACAGAGCCGCACGTGAAGATGGTGCACGACAAACGCGACGACTCCCCTTCCGAGACGCGCAACGGCCAGCACAAACTGCCACAGATTATCCCAACCCACCAGCGTCATCGTACCAACACACTCGCGACCGGAACGTGCACGATCTTCACGGCACGCACGAACGACGCGAAAACAAAACCGCGACTAATCAGCTGGCGGATGGCGAACAAACTAACGGGCCAACACATACTCCGACTGACCGACTGACTCGACGAGCTGCGCTGCGTTGTGTTTGTTTGGGTTTTTGTTTGCCCCACAAATGGTGGCGCTCCATACTGGCAGAAGACGCTGTGCCAGTGCCTCCGAACGCGCTGAATCTATTGTTTTGGAATTGAAATTGTGTTGGAATCAATTTCACTCATTTGTTTTTTTGTTTTTTTTACTAAATAAAGAGGTTTCTATTTTCTCCTGCAACGAACCAAACACTTGGTGTGAATATGATCAATCTTTTCGCAAATATTTTTTCCACTATTATCGTTATTTATCAACGATTTTAGATGTGTTTCATACGCCGGTAAAGTACATAACTAATATAATTGGAAGAATTAATAACCGAAAAGCAATAAAAACAAATGACAAAGCGATGTATTTCGAGTTCTATAACTTAATAATGCAGTTCACACTAAGTTGAGAGGCACTGGCTTGGACTGGATTCCCTGGCTGGCTTCAAGCCAGTGGGTGGTGGTGGGGAAACAAAACCCACCCTTACGCATACAACTGCATCTCGCCCGAACGCGACTGGGACTCGATCATGTGTAGCGTTTTTATTTATTGTAGACCATCCCAGGGCCGTTGTGCAAGTCACTTGGGGATTTTTTTTACTTCTCTATTGGATTTAATTAAAGCTTCACTGGAGAGGAGGGTTTATTGAATATAAGTGGGGAAATATTTGAATGATAAGTAAGAAAGGTGAAACAGTACGTTCATTAAGCCTGTAGCATGTTTAATTGCAGAAGAAAAACAAGTGTTTTCGAGCAACCCACTCGAATACTTGCACTGAAGCGAAATTGCAGAAAAGTGCCAGTTCAAGCGCAACGTAGTGAAAACGCCTGCAGCGCGCTGCATTTCACGCCTTTGGAAGGTGCGTGAAAATAGCCTTCAAAACGGGTCAATAATTAATTCTCTTCCCATCAGCTAGCCAAATATTTGCGGCATATCATCAGCTGTAAGATAAACTGAGATAAACGCAGCTCCCTGTTATATCATTTCACACGCATTGCACAGACGTTTTATTTGCCATATATATTAGCGCCTGGGTGCTACTATCCACCATGTGTAAATCATTCCGCAGACTCGGCGTCTCCTAAACCGAGTGGTGGGGGGGTGAGGGTGACATTTTTGGGTGTTTTTTTTTGAAATTTATTTTTGTGTGTTTGATGAAGTCTGACCTACCCCTACAGGTAGTCCGTACGATATTTTTTGAGCAGACTACGCCACAGCTTTATCCGTTCGGCGCCCGGATTGCGCACCATTCGCGGCTTCGTGTTAATCTCTAGACAGTCCAGCTGGAAGTCGTCCGAATCGCGCGAAATCTTCGGTACCGGTTCCCACCGGACTGGTACCAGCGAGGAAGAGACGCCCGTCGTTGGATCACCGTGTTTGGCGAAGCTCGTCCAAAGTGCGATGAAGATGTCCCGTACGCGGCACTCGTCACTGGATGGTGGTAAGGACGGCAGGAACGCTGGGCTGGAGGAGAACGGATGCATCGAACTTTGCACTTGCTGGCCGAGCAGTTAACCGGAAAGCGGGTAAAAACTTACTTGAACATGTACATCGTATCGTCCCCGTGGCAGGCGCCTCTCACATTGGAAAGCTGAAAGAGGCGCTTCAGCATGCTGAACCGTCCATCGAACGTGAAGCGGTAGTGGTAATGGGGTGCGTTCGGTTGATACTTCGCCAGCCACTCTGCACTCGTGACCGAGTTGGTGATGAACGTGTTATCCGACAGCAGATCGCACATCTTATCGATCGTACGATCTCCGACCGGCTGGTCGCCGAAGTAGAACCGCTGAATCTCGCGCCCAACGGCCGCTCGGTCTAGGTCGGGTGAACGGCCCAGCAACACCGGCACGAAACGTTCCGGTTCCCGACCGAACGACTTCCATCGCCGCTCGCCCAAACTTCGCAGTGCCAAAATACCTTCACCATCGTTGCAGCCCTCCAGCAGCGGTAGTCGCAGTGTGTCGTACGCCTTCAGCAGGTCCCGCGGATGCTGGGTTGTGATGCTGTCCGGTGTCTCGTGCTGCTCCACCACCGGCCGGAAGATGAAGATCAGTGCGAGCTGCTTCTCCGCTTCGCTGATCGCTTCGTTTTGATGTCTCGTCAGCTCCTTCGCCGGCACCTTCTGGAGCGTTTCTGCAGACGAATGGCGAGTGGTGATTAATGATCAGCGCCGGTAACAATCGAGACACGTGCTTTCAGTATGTACTTGTTGCGGGCGGTTAGCGAGAGAGAAAAAAGATCGTTAATCATACCCGGGACCGGTAGGCGAGGGAGTCAAATGAACACACACACATCATAGTCACATGTGAGGCACACAAATAGGTACGTTTGTTTCAATGCGAGTGAGCATGGGTACATGATCAAGCACTTGGCGAAGAATACAGCTGTGATTGTTAACACCATGATCTTTCACAACTTCACTTGGAACAACTGTTTACAATATGATGTCTGTGTCATGTAGTTGAAGATTCTTTTTTAATGAAGTCTGGCCGATATTCTTCTGTGTACAAAATGTTTTTAAATTGGGCAATAGGCTCGTATGTAACATGAACTTGCTTTAAGTTCTTGCTATTATTTGTACATCTATATTAATAAAGACACCAAGGACCATCAAATCAACCGACTTGAATGCTTGGTAATTTACAGATTAAGTATTCGAACATTGTGACAGATCTCTAAAGATGAGAAGTAAAAGAATGGAAGATGAGCCAACTCTATATTTGGGCTTAGTTCAAGCTGAACATATACGGCAATCATGTATAAGTCTGTTGTGTTTACCATTTGTACTTCAAGAGGTGCCCAATAATCGGAAGCAATACTTCAAACGGAAGACACGATGGAATGGCTTATAAATGAAGTGTTTTGGCATAGCATCCTTGGATTGGCACCTATACTAGCCCCTCCCCAGGACCAACCCAATACTCACCCAGCACACCCTGGTCACTGTCACCGGTGTATCCGAAGAAACGTGCCAACTTTCGTGCCTTCTCCTCGGGTTCCACCTGGAAGAACGAATCCGTAACGGCCACCCCGCTCTGACATATCACCCGATGGATGTACTTCCTGCAAACAAACAAATACCCTCAGTACCAAAGGTCAGCCGATAACGGACGCTAGCGATAGCGAAAGTACACCCCACCGGATCGCACACGCAAATGACTAATCCTGGGAGGGGGGGAAGGAGTGGACGCAAGCCCCCCGGACCTACCGTGAGTTCGGTGACAGGTAGTGCAAATACGCCGACATGCTGCCCGCACTTTCGCCAAACAATGTTACATTATCCGGATTGCCACCGAACTGGGCAATGTTTTCGTTGACCCACTTGAGCGCGAGCAGCTGTGTGCGTAAAACAAATAGCGAAACAAGCCGGTTACTGGTTGTGACATTCATGCGATGCCGCCAATGCGAACCTGATCTTTAAGACCCGCGTTGCCCGGGATGCCGGCGGCCGGGAGATAGAGGAAACCGTGAGGCCCGAGCCGATAGTTGATCGTGACGACCAGCACATCCTGCTGGATGAAGTACTCCGGGTTGTAGAAGAAGCTGCTACCGCTCCCACTCATGAAGCCTCCACCGTGGATGTACACCATTACCGGGAGCCGCGGGACGCCCTTGGTCGTGTCGGCCTCCCCGGGCAGCCGGGGACTGTACACGTTCAGATACAGACACGATTCAGTTCCGGAGACGCGCGACGAAAAAAAGTCCTTCTGGACCCCGTTCGCACGTTCGGCGTAGCAGTCGATGACGGACTTGCGGAACCGCTCGAGGGCAACCGGTGGACGAAAGCGAAGCACCCCGACCGGTGGTTCCGCGTACGGAATGCCCTTGAAGTAGTGGTACTGACAACCGTTCGGCAGTGTCGACGTAACGCCACGCACTTTGCCCTGCTTCACGGTCACGACCGGACGTACCGGCGCTGGCCAGAACCGTATCCATCGGTGATGCACCACAAACAGCACCAAACTGTACACAATGCGCACGATTGCCGTCACGAAATCGTACAAAACACATGCCCTGGTCAGCACCTTCGTCACCATTTCGCTCTTTATGTACTGGTGTAGGGGGTTTTCGGTTAAAATCGATCCCGAATTACTACCGGGAGCCTCCAATGGGCTCAGTTTCGCGAGCGCGGTAAAAGCGAACTAATCGCAACGTTCGGCGGCACGCTCTGTACAAGCACGTAAATGAGACGCCCCTCTCCCTCTCGTCTCTTGCGCAACAGGTCTACGGCTACAGTATCTTATCACAGACCGCACACTCACTGGCAGCGCACTGCTAGTGCTTCCACCGAGGTGCGATTCCAGTCAAAACCCGCCGAGCGATTAGCTATCGCCAGCGCTCGACCCGGCACGCAGTTGTTCGTACTCGTCCGTCGTTACTGGTGACGCTCGCTACAATCCACTCATTAGACGCACCGATCCGGCGCTTCAGTACAGAGTTCAAGCAAACGGCGTCGATGGGATGAATCAAAATAAGTTGCTTTGTCAGCTTGCGCACGGTTCGCGTGGTCGTACTTGGATGCTACGGCCGATAAAGTACAAGCATCGTACTAAAAGTGCTCCACAACACAAAATGCACGTCATGCAGTTGCTCATAAAAAGACAAGAAACATGAAGTTTTTTACATAACAACTTTGGATTTACTCGAAAATCAACGTTCGACCTTGTCACCTGGGTAACCGCGCTCGATGGAAGTCGGTCTAGTAGACGTTGCCCATATCACACCTCACTCCGGTAGCTTTCTCGAGCTGTAGCCGTACGTCCGAAAGAGATCTCTCCAAAACTGGTTCCGCTTTTCGAATGGGTTCGCGATCATTCTCAAATCCCGATCGATCTGAAGACACCGCAACGTAAACCGATCGGACCCGCCCGCTCCAACAGCTTCCCATCGTACCATCGGCCCGTCTTCACCTTCCGGCGTGGGATCTCCTTTGCGCGCGAAACTACTCCACATCGTGACGAACGCATCTCTGACGAACGATTCGTCGGCATCGTCCGGCAGTGTGGCATTCATCGCCGACTGGAACATGTAGAACACGTCATCCCCGTGACAAACGCCCGGTACGTGCGTCATGTTGAGCAGCTGCTTGGTGTTCCCAAGCCGACCGTCGTGCGTGAAGTAGTAGCAGTAGTGCCTCACGCGCGGTTGGTACCGAGCCATCAGCTCGGCTGCGGTCACCGTGGCCGTAATGTACTCGTTGTCCGACAGGAGATCCATCAGCTGTGGTAGCGTTTCACGCGCGATTGGACGCCCGTGGAAGTAGAAGTGTTTTACCGTGCGTCCCAACTCGACGGCAGTAGCGTCCGATGGGAGTGTCAGCATGGGCGGAAGCAGTCGCTCCGGGTGAGCGTTGTATTCGTGGAGTTGCTTTTGCGCTCGGGCTAGTGCGA
This sequence comes from Anopheles punctulatus, assembly GCA_000956255.1. Taxonomy (NCBI): domain Eukaryota; kingdom Metazoa; phylum Arthropoda; class Insecta; order Diptera; family Culicidae; genus Anopheles; species Anopheles punctulatus. Next base: position 2,135 of record JXXA01005264.1, on the reverse strand, counting down.
CCATTCCTTCGCCACTGTTGCAGCCTGTGATGATGGGGATCGGAGGATCGAGCTCCGTTTGCAGCGAGTCAATAGGATGGCGACGGATTATCGCCTCGGGTGCGTCACCTTCTACGACGGGACGGAATGGGAACTGAAGCTCCTGATGTCGTTCACTCGTTGCCAGTGTTGCGAGTTGATGTTTGAAAAGAAGCTTCGCAGGAGCCTTCAGGAGAACATCTGCAAAAGGAATCGATCGTTTAGTATTTGGTGTTTGGGAAACGATTTTTGCTACTCGCTTTTCTCATCAATTTTCATCAAAGTTACCATGAGTACTTACCTAACGCTTCACTATCGGAAGATCCTTCGTAACCCAAACAATGCGCCAGTTTACGGGCCTTCTCCGTTGGTTTCACTTGCAGTGCAAAGTCGGAACAAGCGACTCCACTCTGGCAGATGACACGATGGAAGTATTTCCTGCAGCAAAAGTGAACCCATTAGTTGGTTGTTCTTTTCGCCCAAAAAAAAAACTGCTACCATCACTAACCTCGACACTGGCGAGAGGTAATGCAGATAGGCCGCCTTGGCACCGGCACTCTCCCCGAACAGTGTTACATTGCCCGGATCACCACCGAACGCGCCTATATTCTGTTGGACCCACCGCAACACCAGCAGCTGATCTTTCAGTCCCGCATTTCCCGCGACCCCGGCCTCCGGGTAGCTAAGGAAACCGAGTGGACCGAGCCGGTAGTTGAACGTGACCACCACCACCCGCTGCCGCATGAAGTAGATCGGATCGTACAGGAAGGCATCACCGCTGCCGCACATGAAACCTCCACCGTGGATCCACACCATGACGGGGAGCTGGGGCCGGGTAGCGGTCGACTGTTTGTCACCTGGAAGCTCCGGTGTGTACACGTTCAGGTGGAGTCCATCTTCCGCGCCTACCAGCACACCCAGTATCTGATCGTACTGCAAACATTTGCTCCGTTCTGTGTAGCACTCCAGCACCGGCCGCTGGAACGATTCCACTGGTACCGGGGGCTAGCAAAGCAAAACAAAAACAAAACTAATAAAACAAACCCCTGTCTGCCCGTTTGTTGATCAAAGCAATCGGTGACAGCTGTCACACATGCACGCCACTGTGTGTAACACTCACCTGAAAGCGTAGAGCACCGACCGGGGGCACGGCGTAGGGAATGCCCTTGAAATAATGGTATTGTACACCGCCGGCCACAGTAGCCGTCCCTCCGCGTACCTTCCCCGGTACGATCGTTACGGTGCGGGTCGCTGACGGTGGTCGTACCATGAGCCAGGCACGACCGAACCACCTCTTCACCAGACCGACGATCAGCCGCAGTACGGCCGCTAGGAAGGGTTGCATTTTGGAGACTGACTCGCCTCCAGTGGGCCCGTTCGCGTTCGCTTGGCCACTCCACAAAAACGTCATGCCCCTCTTCTTTTTGAAAAGCGTGCGTAAGTGTGCTTGTGTGTGTGTGTGTGTTTGTGCATGTTTTTTTTTATTGTTCCACTGTTTGTGTGTAATGAAGCACTGGGAAGCGAAAGTGCTTAGCGCTGGTGTTTCTTTGGCTGGCGACGGCATGGAGCTTCGGCAACTGGCCCGGAATGACGGGAAAAACTGGCTGTACATTTAAAGAGGAGCACCAAATCCGGATTATTTTACGGTGAATTAATTTTCTTCACCGGAGAAGGGTTTCACTAAACGTTTCGAAAACCTTCCAAAATCGAAAATCAAATTTTCACTACACTTTCAGTCGAGCTAACGTTGACTGTATCTTTATTAAGAGTTACGCTGCTGTGAAGTGTTGCGTTACTGAAAGTTTCTTCGCCTCCGCATACTAAAGCAATCTCGGTGGATTGAGTTGGTAAAGAAAACGGAAAGAAACGCTAGCTATATCTCGCGAGCTGATCAACAAAGTTAGGCTAGGGTGCACAAGCGTTTGGTTAGCGCTGGGTGTGTTTATATTTCTACAAGAAATAAGTGGTTATTTTATCTACAGTTTTACACAAGTGGAAAGAGCAAATATAAATATCTTGTTAGTTTTAGAAGAGCAAAAGAGTAGGAAATGGGTTTGTATTGAAACTGGTTTGTAAAATTTTGTATCCTCACAGTCGAACACAAATAAACAATTGTA
>JXXA01005262.1:0-11354 GCA_000956255.1 Anopheles punctulatus | reverse complement strand
TTGATTGTGAGGTGCAGCAGCTCGATTATGTGTCGCAGAAGGATGTTATTCTCTTCCGGTAGCAGCAGTAATAGCAACTGCAGCACGTTCAGAAGGCGATCCTCACTGCGAGCCGTCTGAGAAGAATCCTTGGAGTGAAACAGGTCAGCAACCTGGCAGTAGGCGGGATAGTAAAGCTCGGTCAGCAATGGTTCCGGCAGGTCGGCAAGGAAACTCTTTAGCACACTAGCACAATCATGCGCCGTATATCCAGCCTCTTCCAACGGGAGCATATTACCCAGCACGAGTAACGATTTCAGTTCGTTTTGGCGAGTAAGCGAACCGGTTTTACGGAAAATTCCTTCCTGAGAGATGTCTGCAAAAGAATATAAAACAATATTTTAGTTCACTTTCTATCCACATAAGACGAAACTTACTCTCTTCCCGCTCCAGGAACGCAATGAGCTGCTTCAGGTCATCGATGTTGGCCTTTGTCAGTGCTGCCTTCGCCGTTTCCGGAGAGCTCGCTTTGGCCGACGTGCAGCCCTTCGCCTTCTTGTGAAAGCCTTTCCATTTCTTGATTTTCTGTTTATCTAATCCGGCTGGATCGTTTCTGCAGGTGGATATTGTAAATATGCAACTCAAACATTTCCGCCAGTCGGTGTCGCTTTACTTACTCGGTGTCGGTGTTAAGGTCCAGCTCGAACGACAGGTGCATTCGAACCAACGTAACAAACTGCTCCGGATGCTCATTTTGTAATCTGCTCGCAATTTCTTGATCCAACCGTACCTTAGTCGATGCTTCCACATCCGTCATCGTAGCAAATCGATGGAAACAGTAGGGAAATCCAGAAAGATGTTTTCCAAAGATGCCTCCGCACCATCCAGTGCTTTGCCTCTCCTGCCACTTGTAGGGGCTTCACTTTTCTAGCGTAAGCTGAGTAACATCGCTAATGAAGCTAACAAAAGCGTGAGTTATAGCACACATTACACATCGTAGTCTAGCAGTGTTCTCTATTTTCACCGTAAGCACAATAGTTGGTAATGAAAACCATAGAAGGCCGTAAGAAAATTACGAGTTTTGTACTGCAAACCGCCTGAACCGAAAAAAGTGCGGTTTATTTTGTACCTCCCGAAACTGTTTGATTTGAAAAGTAACTGTCAGGCAGATGCCAATGAGAGTGACAGCCACTGCAGCAAAATCAAACTTTCACTCTCAATGGTAGTTTGGATGACATAGCAAAATAATCTAAGAAGGACCATAAATTTGTAGATAAAATAATTTTACTTTTAATATAATATTGTCATATCCTTCATGTTATGTTGCTCAATCGTGTGACGAAAAGCAGTTAGAAAATCGGCAATATTTCCGATCATCAACCCACTAGTGGTGGAAAACTTCGGAGTGACGGAAAGATCCAATTCCATCCCGGTCGACTGTCAGCTGTGTTTGCTGCTGGATTGTTGATGTTATTAAAAACCAAATATCACGCACAGCAGGAAAAGAATATGTTTTGATTTAATGTTACATTTCTAGTGACTAGTTTGTGCTATTTCCATGCGAGTGCTTTCGCAACATATTACTCTTCCCGTCGTACCGGCTATCGATACACAATAGGGCTGAAAATAGCCATCCTCAACACATATCGACGTGGTTCGTAATCCAACGAATCATGCGATAAGTTCAACAACCCAATTGCTCGTAGAAGGTTAGTTCTACGGCACAATGACCAACTACGATGCGCTCGGGGGCAGTGGAGGCGGCCCGTCCGGGACGGCAGCAATCTGCCACTGGCTGAAGCACATGAAACTGTACCGAGTCGTTTTCCTCGTGGTGCTGTGTCTACTTGCGCTACCCTTCATCTTCTACAACTTGCTACTGCACGAGGAATCGAACGTGCAGCACAATGACATCCACCGATCGCGCTCGCAGCTATTCACGTTCGAGGACGTGAGCCCGCTGAAAGCGGCCGACCTAAAGCTACGCATCGACGAAATGTTGCGCATGAAGGGTACGGTTTCGCTGGAGCTACGCGATCTAGAATCCCGCCGGCAGAAGCTGCAATCAGACATCGGATTGTACAATCAAAAGATTGACGAACTAAAGCAGGAACTCGCCCGACAACAGACCGAGCTGGATCGGTTAAAGATTTCCGTCGAACAGGCGCAGGTTGCTCAGCGCGAGGCTGTTCTCCGCAACACACCGGAGCTAGCCCTTCCACGGGCACTGTTTTCAGACTCCCTGCCGGCCGTGGTTCGTCCAGCCAGCCTGGAGCAGACACGCGGCTGCAAGATGAGCACGTGCTTCGATCATTCGCGCTGCAGTTTAACGTCCGGTTTTCCGGTGTTCCTGTACGATCCGGACACGACACTGCCCGTGAGCGAAGGGTACGACATCGATGGGTTCCTGAAGACGACCATCAAGCAAACGCTCGGCTACAATGCACACCTTACCACCGACCCAAAGAAGGCGTGCGTTTTTCTCGTACTAGTCGGTGAGGCACTGCCCGAGCATGAGGTGCTGAAGAACAATCGCTACAACAATCCGCAGGGCAGTGGTTTCGAGCGCACGTTACCCGATGCCGTTCCGCCCCAGTCTAGCTTGAACGTGACACGGCTACGATTGTTACCGTACTGGGGCGGTGATGGAAGAAATCACGTGCTATTAAACTTTGCCCGCCGTGAGATCGGACCCGGTGCGGGCAATATGTTGCGTGGTACGCAGATGGACACGGGCCGTGCCATGCTGGTTCAGTCGAGCTTCGAGGAAAACCAGTTCCGCGTCGGTTTCGATCTGATCGCCCCACCCATTCTCGGTCCACCGGGTGGTGACGTGTGGCAGGAGTGTTCACCGATGCTGCCGGCCCGAAGAAAGTATCTGCTTAGCTTCCAGGGCGAACTGATGGGACAGAACGGATCACTCGGGATAGCTGGTGGTGGTGGCGCGGGTCCACACGGTACGGATGACACGGAAAGTGACACGGTGGATGAGTTCATCATCGAGCACCTGAAGGAGATGTCGTCCGGTAGGACGCAGGATTACTTTATGCTACAGTTTGAGTGTGTGCCGGCGACGGAACAGCGCAGCCCGTCCGGTTTGCGCGAATGGTCCCTCTGTGGGACGGATAATTCGCGAAAGTCGGTTTTGAAGGAGTCCACCTTCGCGCTACTGCTTGCTCCCGGTGGTGGTAGTGTGAGTTCCACGCTGCTTCAGGCCCGCCTGTACGAGGCACTGCGAGCCGGAGCGATTCCTCTCATACTGGGCGGCGATCAGGTGCAGCTACCGTACGCCGAAACGATCGACTGGAGGCGGGTGGTAATTTCACTGCCGAAGGCACGCATCACGGAGCTGCACTTTCTGCTGCGTGCAATCCCCGACGCCGATCTGCTAACGATGCGCCGCCAGGGACGGTTGGTGTGGGAACGGTACCTCAGCTCGGTACAATCCACCGTCGACACGATCGTAGCAAGCTTACGCAATCGCCTCGGAATCCCACCGAAACCGATCCCATCGGTTGTCGCGCACAGCGTGTTTAACGCTTCGTTTGTGCCGCTCAAATCGGATCCCGTCATCGATACGGAACCGGAAGAATCGCTCGGCCCCATCGAACCGCCGTACCCGAGTCCGGCCTACCGGCGCAACTATACCGCGGCGTTGGTGCAGTCGCGCGAAATGTGGAACGATTGGGCGGATCCGTTCGCACTCTACCCCCAGCTACCGTTCGATCCGGTGCTCCCGTCCGATGCAAAGTTCATCGGCTCGCACATGGGATTCCGCCCGATCGGAAAGGGTGCCGGTGGGACGGGCAAAGAGTTCGGTGAGTCGCTTGGCGGCAACTATCCGCGCGAGCAGTTCACTATCGTGATACTGACGTACGAGCGGGAGCAGGTACTGATGGACTCGTTAAGCCGCCTGTACGGGTTACCCTACCTACACAAGGTGATCGTGGTGTGGAACTCACCGAAACCGCCGCTGGAGGATCTGCGCTGGCCGGACATAGGCGTGCCGGTGCACGTCGTACGGGCGCCCCGTAACTCGCTCAACAATCGCTTCCTCCCGTTCGATGCAATCGAAACGGAAGCGGTTCTGTCCGTCGACGACGATGCGCATCTGCGGCACGACGAGATACTGTTCGGGTTTCGCGTGTGGCGTGAACATCGCGACCGAGTGGTCGGCTTTCCCGGGCGGTTCCACGCGTGGGACGTGAACACGCTCGACTCGTGGAACTACAACTCCAACTACAGCTGCGAGCTGAGCATGGTGCTGACGGGGGCCGCCTTCATCCACAAGTACTACACGTACCTGTACACGTACACGCTGCCGCAGGCGATACGCGACAAGGTGGACGAGTACATGAACTGCGAGGACATCGCGATGAACTTCCTCGTATCGCACGTAACGCGCAAACCCCCGGTGAAGGTCACGTCCCGCTGGACGTTCCGCTGTCCCGGGTGTCCGGTGTCGCTCAGCGAGGACGATACACACTTCCAGGAGCGGCACAAGTGCATCAACTTTTTCACAAAGGTAGGCGATTTATTAGCTCACGTGTAGAAATCGTAGTATGCGTTCGGTGACGGCGGAGGCACGCGTGAGGTCGACGGTGGGCAGTGGTTGAGGAACTTCGCGTTTGGATTGTTGCTTTGTTGCTCATCCATCGGAGAAAGTGTATCTGATTGGCGTGGCACAACATGGGTAATCTCTAGGGAAGCTTCGAAGGCATCCATCGGCGGTCTTTTCGGGGCTTTTGAATTTTGAGACTCGTTCTGCTTTGGATCATGAATCTTCGGGTATATTTGTTTATTGTTTCGATCAAACACACCAACGAATATCAGCTCGTCGTCTTCATTAGGAAACCGCTTCTTTCGTGAAGACGATCTTTTGGAAACTTTTGTAAGTTTCTTTTTATCGTGTTTCGTGTTATCCATGTTTGGTAATTTTGATGTATTGGGAGATTTGCTCTGTGTAAGAATGATCGGCTCCATTGTGCTTTGTGTGCAATTCATCGTTTGTCAGAATTTACTCGTGCTTGAAACGTTTAACGCATACTATGTTCGATTTTAAGGAGCGAATATTAAAGGAAAAAAACTCACAAGCCTTTTGTTTTTTATTTTCTTGACAGGTCTTTGGATACACACCTTTACTGAACACCCAGTACCGAGCGGATTCGATCTTGTTCAAAACGCGGATCCCCCACGACAAACAGAAATGCTTTAAATTTATCTAACTCTTTACCAACTGATGTACTTCACTCCGTCCATCATCCGACAAAGGCGACTGAGACTGCAGAGGAAGAAGAAGTAGATGACAAACTCAGTTGCGGATGATGATATTACCAACGCTTCTCTATTCGGGCACCAGCTGACCAGCTGCTTCCTTAGCGAACCGTCGCGCTACTCCTACAGCAATATCCTAATCGTAACGACACAGAGTTACTGGTACGGGGTTGCAACCCGCTACGCACTAGCACGATTATGAGGCGACATTATGCACCACTGACTGTACGCGATGCCATGTATTTAGATGTAGTTATGAGTTTAGGCGAAAAGCAATGTACCATCCATTGAATGGTACCGGCAGATCGTAGCGCGAATAAATTTGGTGCAAATGCAACCAATAACCCGGCGTAAGCACATCCCAATGAAGTAGTTTCGTCGCGTCACGAATCCCTAGCGTTTATCGTACAATAGGTTAGTCAAGTAAAGCAAAAAGAGGACGCAATCTGTAATTGTTATCACGATTGCACCTGAACGCAATATTGTTTTGTAAGGCGGTTAGGCACAACGAGCGACAAGCGAGTGAAGGAATCCTGCACGATGTAAAATACTTCATCACGCATTAGATTAAACGCAGTATGTGAGACGGTGCGTGAGGAAGCAGATTTTAACTATTCCATTGCGTTTCGTGCGCTGCTAGTTGTTTTATCGATGTAGTCAATCAATTTCATTTTTTTTAAAACTATTATGACTTCCGTTCGTACACCTTCAGTGTACGCTCGAGATCGAGTGTCCTGATGTAACGCTGAATGTTTCGGCACGTTCCCTAGTCTGTTCTTTACGGTGTGTTGAGATGTGTTATCGACTAGTTTTACGTACCGCGTAGGGCAGCTTTAAGATTAATATTTTAGTTTTATTACTATACTCAATCGATTGTAACCATGCTCGGTGCAGAGAAAAGACTAATACAACACGCAGGACATCTGTATTGTGAAATGTTCAACACGTTTTTTTCCCCTAAAGCATTTTCATTCGGCAATCATTTTTTTTTAATATACAATATTGTTGAAAATGTTAACCAATGATTTTGCTGAAAAGCTTAATGTTTAATGTGAAAATTTCACCCATGAAAAATTTCCTTGTTTCCTTGAAAAAGTTTGTTTTCGAACACTGAAATTATTCGAATCGGAAGCTTCCGTCGTACGGTGAAAGTTTTCGAAGCTTGCATCCGGTTCTCGGCTATCGCAGAAAACGCCGACTAGCGGACAATAGGAGCTAGAAAATGCGCGACTGAGGGTAGCACGAGGTACGAGCGTGCTCTCCGGGAAAGAGCGCGATGAAAAGTGCACCCGCTCCCGCACGTTACCAAGGCGCTATCCTTGCCTAGCGTTACCGAAACTTCATGACCATCTCGTTGCGCGAGAGCAAGCGAGCGAGCCCCATGGAGAGCGCGCACATCCGAGCGGACGGGAAATTTTTTGGGGCGATTTGGGCGAATGAAGCGAAAACTCGCTAGCCTTCGCTACTCCGGGTTCGGTGTGCGTGCACGGTACCAGCGATTCTCCGCACACTCGTCGCCACAGCGCCGTTAACAACGGGACGGGCAAGAAAAGCGTTTTTTCGGGGCTCGCGGTTCGCTAGTTTTTCAGTGTTCCTTGTTCCTTGTTGGTTCGACCGTTCCTTTCGACCGTCGTTGTTTTTCACACATCTATCCACCATCACCCTCGCGTTCCGTGTAAGTGTGACCGTGTGCGTGTGTCGGGGTGGGTGTGCGTGTATGTGTGCGTATCCGTGCGTGGGGCTGCAGGGCTAGTTCGCTAAGGCTCCCCTTTCCGGGACCAGTGTGAAGGATTTTTTGCACACGGTGTGAGTGTGTGTCGAGTCCGTACGAGGGAAGGGAGGCCATTTCCAGGGTTTCATAGCCCCCGAACGATGGCTGGAGGACCCGTGACAAAATTCGGTGTACGTATGCGTGTGTATGTGTGTGCGCGCGTGTGCATCTGTGCGTGATGAAAAACTAGCTTCCAACAGAATGAATGTAGGGCGTGTGTGTGTGTGTGTGTGTGTGTTTCTGCGTATGTGTGAAGAAAGTCTTGCAGGTGAGGGAAGGAGTTCCGGGTTCCCGCTTGGTAGTGCTGGAATTTGGAGCAATTTTGAGCAACATCCCCACACACATACATACACATACACATAAGCACACACATCCTGCAGCTGCCGAAATGTGAGGCAAGTGAAAATTTGGACCACATTTGACACTGCCAGGACGGCGCGGTGTGTGACCTACTGCATATGGAAGGCCACCCGCCTTCCCCACCGTCGAGCGTGCTGCACCCTCCAAGGGTGCAAAGAAATTAAAAAGAATGTACAGCAGCACACGACCCGTGCAAAAGTAGGCTGTGAGCGATGTCATGATTGCATTAAGCTGCCGAAAGCCCACTCCACACGAAGAAAGGCGACCTGTACTGTGTGGAAAATTCAACCGCACGGAAAGGACAGTGTTTGTGTGCGTGTGTGTGTGTGTTTGCATCACCCTACAATGGAAACCCGGGGAAGACGAATCAGGCTGCTTCGAAAGTGTGTACGGAGAGCGTGTCCTGCGTATATGTGGAACGACCACCATGAACGAGCCACCAGCAACACTTCCGTTTTTTTTGTTAATTTTTTTTTTAACTTTACTATAGTCCTTGCTATCCTATCTGCGAACTTTGCGTGCGTCCGTGCGGTTGTGTGCGAAAGAGCGTGTGTGTGTGTGTGTATTTTCCTTCCATTGTTGCAATCGCTGCTGCTACCACCCCATCGTCGTCGTCGTCGTCGTCGTCCTGCGAAGGAGTCCGCGTACGCCGAAAGGAGACAGGATGGATGAGCAAACGTGCGAGCGTACGTAGATAGAGAGCGTGGGGAGAGCTCGGTTACGCTCAGCGCTCTCCCCGGTCGCCTGTCTCCGGGAATTCAGGACACTCGTGCCGTTGCAGCGGACGCAAGGACCTGTGTGATGCCGTTCCCGTGTCGACAGCCACATCGCCACGAAGCGGGTGCACGGTGGTGTTGGTGTGGGAATGGCGTTTAGTGTCACGTTAGTGAGCGCCTTCCCTCCTATCTGCAGGCGTCACCGCCCGTCCCAAACGGGGATGTTTGATGGAACGAATCGGTAAACGAATCGGCAAACTTAACTGCAGCCAACGTGTGCAGAACGAACGATAGTGGTGGTGGAGAATGGATGAAGAAAAAAGACGAAGGTTAATAGATTGAAGGTGAGTGTTAGATTAGATCCTGCCCCGGTCGCTTCCCCGGTCCTGTTCGCTAGACAGCCGCCGCCAGATCGCCAACCCGTCGGCGCGCAGGATGACATCTTTGCCATTTTGTCATGATTGCATTAACCTACCGCTTACCGGACGACGTCCATATTGCACGGCGTCCCCGGCACGACGTTGGCAGCTTATAGATCCAACAAATTAAATCATATCGCATGCCGAACCACACGGCCGTCCTCCGCTACTCGGAGTCCGACGCCCGCGCTCTTGTGCATTCGGGATAAAAAAAGACAAGAAATCGTTATCAGATTTTCGACCCATGTTTAACCCGAGGGATCGATATCATCGGCCAATCGGTGTATCGGTGCGGGATCTGCCCAAAGTTGCGGTGTATCGGTCCCAAAGTCCACGCTCGGTTCGCTGCGACGGCATCGTTAAAGTGATGGGTCATAAATTGGTCTCCCCCCTCTGAGCTGGGCCGGGAAGGGGTCACCGGTTAGTTCAATGATCCTGAACGGTACGAGCCGGGCTTCTGGATCGACCACGGCTCGCGGAACGTACGCCATCCGCCAATCTGTAAACAAAAACAAAAAAAAACAACAAACTTACCGCCAAACACCGGAAACGCCTACGGGACGTATGCAGCGCGTATTAGTTTGCGATGTTTATGACGGGTGGTGGCGCGCTGCAAAACGCGGCGCGTGTGGCCGGGCAAGGCTGGGCCAGTGCGACAGTGAGGGGAGTAAAACAAACTCGGTCACAAACAAACAAACAAATGGCACCGCGTACGGCACCAACATGGTTGTGGGTCACATGCGTGACGGGTGTTGTGTCGTACTGCAAGCTTTAAGCATTGCCTTTTTACGAGGTGATATGTTGGCATGCGGTCATTAAAAAGGGAATCAAATGAAAAGAAGAAAAACGAGAAGAAAGCATTACGTTCAGGAATTTACAAGCTCGCTGATCCGATACGAATTGTACAGACATTTTTTTTGTTTTTTGGAACGAGTCTTGCTATGCATCTTGGACAGCGATGCGTCGTTAAATGGCAAGCGCCTAGATGTAGGCAACTATGACTGTGCGCAAACTGATACACTTTTTGAGGTTGAAAAAACAAAGATTTGATAAACAAACCGTACAGCGTAGGGTTTTACTCGGATGAAGGATAATCTGTCTTGCAACACATGTTGGACAAGAATACCATTCCAATGTGAAAACACCGTTTCATAAAAACATTTAATCATACCTGGTAACGTGATTGTTGTCTCAAATCTTGCGAATAATAATTATTAACATGCCAAGCGATTGTATGCTTCTCGTGGCGCTATTTTTTTTTGCAATTTCGCTCTCTTAGTCATTGGATAAGGAGAAACTATCGTACTTTTGTTACTCTTCAGCCAAGCTTTAGTCACGTTTGAATGAAGCTTGCAAATAAATGCATGACAACAGCAGAGATCTAGACCAGTTAGTTCGAGCAAAACCGGCAAAAACCCAAAATGACAATTGTTTCATCAATCTTTTTCAATCACTCGATATCAATAATTATTTATACAACAGCCTTTAGTCGATACGGCATGAACCGTTCATGGATTTTGATTTATATTTTCTCTTGATTATGATTGCACCCGTGACTGGATAATAAAAATAATGAAAGAGTTCATTTCAAAATCGAAACCACAAATAGTTAGAGATTCTAGATTCTTGAAAATTTGAAAATTTTTCAAGATTTTGTTTTACCTCTAACCGTACTTTATGATCCAGTAGGAACTTTTTTTTTACATTTTTACATGACATGTTTAAAAATTGCCCGAAATTGTTTATGGAACGATCGCTGTTGATGATAAAAACCCCTAAATGTAGGCAATTGTTTGCAATTTAGGATTGAGAGAGTATTTGGGCATTCGAAGCCAAATAATTCCAAAGGCGAACTAATGCAAGATTTAAAATAAATAAAAATTATCACTTCTCTAAACATTATCAGTTGCCATTGACATGGATGTTAATGAATGAGCTATCCAGTTATGAAAATGGACCAAACAATCGCACTGTTCTTGATTGCACAAATTGCATAATTGCATTAATGAATTATATCGTTTTCAAAATAACTTGAAATAATGTATTAAACACACATTTAGAGCTGTGATCATTTTTTTTATTTACTTGATGTAAACTGTATCAGGTTGTAACTGTCGTACAACAACTTGGCCGACTCACTGTGTCCTCTGGACGGCATGCTGAAACACGTTTTTTTTTGCATACATCTGTTATGGGTGTTGGTGACCTCAAACGAGTATGCAAAACCCTAACTTCATTGTCACATGCACGCTCACACATACAAACAGACCTGCACACATCGTCCCACATGCATGGTGACAGCAGGAGTACGCTAGCTTAAAAGGCAGCCCATCCGAACGCGTTGTGTGTGATGTCATTCATAGCGTGGCTTTTCCCAGCAATCGTACCGTGTTATCGAAATCAAAAAAGAAAACAAAATGAATTGTTGGAAAAATGTTCGCACTCGAATCATCCTTCCATCCCCTACGCCTCACCACCCAATTTCGTCGATGCGTTTTTTCTGTGTTCGCAGCTTATCAGCGCCCGTTTGCGGTATCCTTATCACTGGCCAAACTTCTGGCATCCGTTCTACACACGCGCACACAAATACACACACACACACGCAGGACGACACGGGAGCGGGGTGAGCGAGTGCAGGGAAGTGCGAGAACGCGCGCGCGCACGCTCGCGCTCTTTTTCTTCACCTTCCCCGTTCGCCCACGTTCGCCCAACGTGACGTTCACAGTCGCCGAGCGCAATTATTATTCACCACTTGCGTGATACGCCTCAATCGTCGCCACCTTTTCGTCGCGCGGTTGCGTCTTGCGACCGACCACCGTCACCAACACTGGCCCG